>JAVTVY010024113.1:0-85116 GCA_036873755.1 Hanleya hanleyi
CTATATGGGCTATATGGTACTTTCCAAAAATTTCACCGTTGCGCTCCGAGACCCTTCCCATCGTGTTCTAAATGACGAGACGTGAAAAACAAATCCAAACAACCCATATCACAATGAACGTGTGTGAATTTCCCAGGTTGAACCTATACCCCCATATAGCCAGTATGGGACTATATGAGCTATATGGTACTTTTCCAAAAATTTCACCGTTGCGCTCCGAGACCCTTCCCATCGTGTTCTAAATGACGAGACGTGAAAAACAAGACCAAACAACCCATATCACAATGAACGTGTGTGAATTTCCCAGGATGGACCTATCCCTCCCATAGCCAGTATGGAGCTATATGAGCCTATATACAGACCTCGGTGACTTTTTCCAAAAATTTCACCGCTTCGCTCCCAGACCCCTCCCATCGTGTTTTTCTTCGTGAGACGAGAAAAACGAGACCCCACAACCCATAGTAAAGCCCACGAAAAAAAATGACCATCCCCATACCCCATACAGGCATTTTCCCTTATATTGTATAATACAGACCCCTATTGTAGGGGTAAAGTCCGAGTTCCGCTTTTTATATTTTCGGAAAAAAATCTCAATTTTACATGCACCCACCCTATTGACTTGATAGGCAGGCCCCGATAAGCCCGGGGACCGATATTAGCCCGTTTGGCTAGAGGTGATAGGGGTTTTCCCCTATTTTAGGGGTAAAGTCCGTGTTCCGCCTTTTATATTTTCGGAAAAAAATCCTAATTTTACATGCACCCACCCCATTGACTTGATAGGCAGGCCCCGATAAGCCCGGGACCGATATTAGGCCTTTTGGCTAGAGTTGATAGGAGTTTCCCCCTATTTTAGGGGTGAAGTCCGTGTTCCGCTTTTTATATTTTCGGGGGAAAATCCTAATTTTACATGTACCCACCCCATTGACTTGATAGGCAGGCCCGGATAAGCCCGGGGACCGATATTAGCCCTTTTGGCTAGGGTTGATAGGGATTTCCCCCTATTTTAGGGGTAAAGTCCGTGTTCCGCCTTTTTATATTTTCGGGGGAAAATCCTAATTTTACATGCACCCACCCCATTGACTTGATAGGCAGGTCCCAATAAGCCCGGGGACCGATATTAGCCCTTTTGGCTAGGGTTGATAGGGGTTTTCCCCTATTTTAGGGGTAAAGTCTGTGTTCCGCTTTTGATATTTTCGGGAAAAAATCCTAATTTTACATGCACCCACCCCATTGACTTGATAGGCAGGTCCCAATAAGCCCGGGGACTGATATTAGCCCTTTTGGCTAGGGTTGATAGGTGTTTTCCCCTATTTTAAGGTAAAGTCCGTGTTCCGCTTTTTATAGTTTCGGGAAAAAATCCTAATTTTACATGCACCCACCCATGACTGGATGCCCCTTCACGAATGCTTCACTTTGATACCTCACTCGACCCAATCGGACCACGCAGCGTATTTGAAGTCTGGGGACTACTTTTTCTCCGCGGAAGCTTTTTCCCGCGACCGCATCACCGCCAGACCGCATCACCGCGGAAGAACACATGCCCAGGGGCCCTTTGCCGGAACTATAGTGACCCGGAGTTACCTCCCCCTAGATTGGAACTTTTCTGTGTTGGAGGTAGTTTTTGACCTCTTGGCCTGGTGGCGCCCCCTCCACGTGACCTCCACAAATTAGAGTTATTTCCCTGGAAAACGTAAGCCTATCCGTCCTTTCTCTACTACTGGTCTAGTCATTCATTCAATTTTCAGCCGTCGTCCTACTTCAATATTTAATTTATGGGTACTTATTCTTAATTGTGATAAGAGCTGACCAATATTTTTGATCAGGATAGCAACGACATTTCACGTTCAACGTTGGTTTTAAATTCGATAGGTACTTATTGTGAATTCGTGCAATATAAGAAAACGTGGACATGGGCAAGAGATTTTCTTGGAATATAAATTGACATTCGGTTTTTAATTTCATATCGGCTAGTTTTAATAACTATCCATCTGTATTTGCAAGGTACACCAGAGATGGTGAATATTTGAGACAGCTGCTCCCCAGACATGTTTAGATGTTGAATCAATTATAAATATCCATCAGAGTTTAAATGTGACGGTGAATATTGCATAGTTAGCAGAATTTTGAGTTTTGATAAAATTTGAAGTTTCTATCAGTTATTATAACCGTCCATCAGCGTTTTTTACGTAATGGCGAATATGCCTCGATTGATATCAAGGCATATAATATATAACATATAGAACAAGAGCTTCATTTGACTGCATATTGTGTTGCTGTTGCTCAATGGCCATTTTGTCTGGAACCATTATTTCAGTTTCAAGACAAGATGAAGTGCTTTCTTTGAAACTCCATTTCTCGCCAAATTTCAAAACCCGGGTTGCCAACAGGAAGAGGGATTTGGGAAGAAACACGTTCTCATTCAAATGATTACTTTTGGGCTTTGATAAACTGAAACTGCTGTTTTTCGGAGATCCTCACCTACTGGTTTTCAAAACACTACTTGCGATTGCAGTTCAGATGTAGCCAAAGTGCATATGCAGAGGTTGAACGTTGTACTACGGGATTCAAATATCACATTCAATAGATAGTCGTTGTCCACATTGTGTTTTCCAATACACGGCTGTCCTTGAATTTAAGTACCGTACACTATATAAAAGCTATTCTACTATGGGAGACAGAAGAGAATTATGGTTTAACGTCGCTTCAGCGATATTTCAGCAATATAGCGACATTCAAACAAAATTCTTTTCTAAGTATGTCAACAATATTCTAGTACGGGTCTAATAAAAGATCTCCTATTGTTAAGCTGAATGATATGACATTGAAGTATGTCAACTGTTATACGTACCCCGGCCATGTATTGACGTGTAAGTTATCTGATAATGTAGACATGGGCTCGCAGAGACGGAGACTCTGTGTCCGCGCTAATTTATTGCTGAGAAAGTTCAAAGATTGTACTACTACTGTTAAGAAAATGTATTGCTCTCATCTTTGGAAAATATACACCAGAACGACATTTAATGGCTTGAAAGTTATGTACAACAATACGTTTAGATGGTTAATGCACTATGGATATAGTTGTAGCGCCAGTACTATGTTTGCCATTAATAACATTCTCTCGTTTACAGAATTGCTGAAGAAGACTGTATATTCGTTTAGAGCAAGAGTTACGTCTAGCGGCAACTTGTTGATCCGTTCAATCTGTAACTCTGATATTCATGTGAACTCTCTTTTGGTAGCCAAATGGCAAGAGCTTTTGTTTAATATCAAATAGTGCTGTAATGCTTCTCGTGAGCATTGCATCCTCTTCTCGCTCGCAACAACCATTTAATGTACTTATATGGACTTTTCGTCTGAAATAAAAAGTTATTATTATTATTAATATCTGGGACTCATATAAATTACCGTAATGTACGCAAGAATATGTTGTATTGTTGGGAAAAGTTGCAAAGCCCAAATACTCATGATAATATTAACATCTAAATCATTGTCGGGTGAATCCTATATCCACACTGATTGGCCAAGGTGTGAATTTCCGCAAAATACTCATAGGAACTATCTCTACAGCTTGGTGTGAATGTGACATCTGGTCCCTAAATCTACATCAGCGTGAATTGTTTACCTGGAATCGATTGAGAGGATTTACATTGTATATCCATTTTACTTTCAATCTTTCATATATTCCCATCTGCAAAAAGTGTCTGTGTTTTTATAAGGGTAGTGTGATCGCATGGTGGACAGTGAAGCAAGGGTTTGTTCCAACCGAGAAGACAACTTATTTCAGCTCACACTCGGACCGGTCGACCCCCAACGTCGTATTGTGATGCTAAGGGTAGATACGATGCTAAGGGCTTCTACAACGCCCACGTGAATTGTTTTGAATGTAACTGAGGGAAATATTTGCAGCAATGCGCATACTCGTGTCCTTGCTCGAAATTATCAGTGATACCTCGACAATGATAGTTATTGTATATTGCTCCGTCGATCACAAAAGTAAAGCTTTTACAAGGCTGTTCTCGAGCGAAAGCGGAAACCTAGATCTCAAAGTCACCCCGTAATTAATTTCTACGTATTCAGGCAGTCAATTACTTCCAGTATGTGTTACTCCTCAAACCAGCCTTCACTGATTTTCTAAATTGGGTCTCAAATGATCTCTATAGACGGTACTAGTCCAACTGTCGACAGAAGCCTCACAATAAGATGGATTAATGGCGATAGGCCGAAAGGCTACACAAGAAAAGCTGCTCGCCTTGCTTCTATAGATCGGAGTTAACATGACGAGAAATAAGATTAACTTCCCTAAAATGATCGAGGCCAGTTAACGTATCGTTTTGATACATACATGTATACAGATATAATTGGGAATATTTCATCTTCCGAAACTAACAAAATAATAATTTAATCAAGTTAAATTACTTGTAATCCAGTCTAAATCTTATATTATTTTTAATATTATTTGCTATATAAAAAATAATATTTTCATAAGCGTTCTCGATGCTCATTTGCCGCACGGTTAGGGTGGAATTTCTTTTATGATTTTAGGGCGTGGGCGAAACTACTTAAACTGATTATCAACAAAGTTGTGGAACGAAAGGTTGAAAAATATTGTAAAATTTATCAAACTTCTCTCCATTTGCCATGTTTGTAGAAACGTTCCCCCAGCGTGCCGTTTGGCAACGTGTCAAGTTCAATGGACTAGTTTGTGTGGTATCTTATTGGGGAGTGATTCTCCCATCAGGCTGTGAAACATTCATTGATATAGGTCTATTTTGTCGGTTGTTAATCAATTTTACAATAGAAACAACAATTAACGATGAGAACAAATTCCACCTTGTAATATATTTTATTTGTTTGTTTATTCGATTGTATGAAAGCAGACGGCATTGTTGATCATTCCTCACTCGCATTGTAAAATTGGATCTCCCAAATGAACATCTGCGCTTGTCATTACATGGCGCGTGCGTGCTAAAACGTCTCACATATACGCACGGTTAGCAGGCTGATATAGCCAGTATGGAGCTAAAGGGGGTAGTCCATAGTTACGGATTTTTGGTCCCCCTCAAAATCTTTGAAATTAATATTCCACCAGGTTTGACCCCATGAGAATTTTTATTGGCTTACTGTTTATTAATATTTGTAATATCATTCAGTTGACTGGTTGATTTGCTTCAAATCAGTACATGGTATTTTGCCAGTTAGATTGGCCCATGCTTCATTATGTAGATGGAAATGCGAAAGTGTGGCTGTAAATTGGGGCCTTTTTCCGCTTGCGAGCACATGGTATATTTTACAGTGGGAAAATGAGCTTGAAAACGGCATGGTCGACCCCCTATTTTCTTTGCTAATTTTTGTTGATCCTTCGACTGGGCACAGTGTCGGTGAGTTTCATAATCGATTGTCAAGTTTTTTCTGTGATGGGGAGAGAATATGACCTATTTTGGACCAAATTTAGAGGATTTTCCTGAAGTTTGGGGCATGTTCAGTAGGAGTTATGGGGACCCCGATTTCGGTCAGCTATGCTTACATCTGTCTCGGCTTCATGGCAAGAGCCTACTCTTTCAGAAAATATATAGTTTTATGGGGGTTGTCCCAAAACACGGTTGCTGTTTAGCATATAATGAACCAGCCTACTGTTCAATTTCAGATGCCTTTGCTCTTCTATAGACTGCACCCTATATGGGCTATATGGTACTTTTCCAAAAATTTCACCGTTTCGCTTCGAAACCCTTCCCATCGTGTTCTAAATGACGAGACGTGAAAAACAAGACCAAACAACCCATATCACAATGAACGTGTGTGAATTTCCCAGGATGGACCTATCCCTCCCATAGCCAGTATGGAGCTATATGAGCCTATATACAGACCTTGGTGACTTTTTCCAAAAATTTCACCGCTTCGCTCCGAGACCCCTCCCATCGTGTTTTTCTTGGTGAGACGAGAAAAACGAGACCCCACAACCCATAGTAAAGCCCACGAAAAAAAATGACCATCCCCATACCCCATACAGGCATTTTCCCTTATATTGTATAATACAGACCTCTATTGTAGGGGTAAAGTCCGAGTTCCACTTTTTATATTTTCTGAAAAAAATCCCAATTTTACATGCACCCACCCTATTGACTTGATAGGCAGGCCCCGATAAGCCCGGGGACCGATATTAGCCCGTTTGGCTAGAGGTGATAGGGGTTTTTCCCTATTTTAGGGGTAAAGTCCGTGTTCCGCCTTTTATATTTTCGGAAAAAAATCCTAATTTTACATGCACCCACCCCATTGACTTGATAGGCAGGCCCCGATAAGCCCGGGACCGATATTAGCCCTTTTGGCTAGAGTTGATAGGAGTTTTCCCCTATTTTAGGGGTGAAGTCCGTGTTCCGCTTTTTATATTTTCGGGGAAAAATCCTAATTTTACATGTACCCACCCCATTGACTTGATAGGCAGGCTCCGATAAGCCCGGGGACCGATATTAGCCCTTTTGGCTAGGGTTGATAGGGATTTCCCCCTATTTTAGGGGTAAAGTCCGTGTTCCGCCTTTTTATATTTTCGGGGGAAAATCCTAATTTTACATGCACCCACCCCATTGACTTGATAGGCAGGCCCCGATAATCCCGGGGACCGATATTAGCCCTTTTGGCTAGAGTTGATAGGGGGTTTCCCCTATTTTAGCGGTAAAGTCCGTATTCCGCTTTTTATATTTTCGGGGAAAAATCCTAATTTTACATGCACCCACCCCATTGACTTGATAGGCGGGTCCCAATAAGCCCGGGGACCGATATTAGCCCTTTTGGCTAGGGTTGATAGGTGTTTTCCCCTATTTTAGGGGTAAAGTCCGTGTTCCGCTTTTTATAGTTTCGGAAAAAAATCCTAATTTTACATGCACCCACCCATGACTGGATGCCCCTTCACGAATGCTTCACTTTGATACCTCACTCGACCCAATCGGACCACGCAGCGTATTTGAAGTCTGGGGACTACTTTTTCTCCGCGGAAGCTTTTTCCCGCGACCGCATCACCGCCAGACCGCATCACCGCGGAAGAACACATGCCCAGGGGCCCTTTGCCGGAACTATAGTGACCCGGAGTTACCTCCCCCTAGATTGGAACTTTTCTGTGTTGGAGGTAGTTTTTGACCTCTTGGCCTGGTGGCGCCCCCTCCACGTGACCTCCACAAATTAGAGTTATTTCCCTGGAAAACGTAAGCCTATCCGTCCTTTCTCTACTACTGGTCTAGTCATTCATTCAATTTTCAGCCGTCGTCCTACTTCAATATTTAATTTATGGGTACTTATTCTTAATTGTGATAAGAGCTGACCAATATTTTTGATCAGGATAGCAACGACATTTCACGTTCAACGTTGGTTTTAAATTCGATAGGTACTTATTGTGAATTCGTGCAATATAAGAAAACGTGGACATGGGCAAGAGATTTTCTTGGAATATAAATTGACATTCGGTTTTTAATTTCATATCGGCTAGTTTTAATAACTATCCATCTGTATTTGCAAGGTACACCAGAGATGGTGAATATTTGAGACAGCTGCTGTTTAGATGTTGAATCAATTATAAATATCCATCAGAGTTTAAATGTGATGGTGAATATTGCATAGTTAGCAGAATTTTGAGTTTTGATAAAATTTGAAGTTTCTATCAGTTATTATAACCGTCCATCAGCGTTTTTATGTAATGGCGAATATGCCTCGATTGATATCAAAGCATATAATATATAACATATAGAACAAGAGCTTCATTTGACTGCATATTGTGTTGCTGTTGCTCAATGGCCATTTTGTCTGGAACCATTATTTCAGTTTCAAGACAAGATGAAGTGCTTTCTTTGAAACTCCATTTCTCGCCAAATTTCAAAACCCGGGTTGCCAACAGGAAGAGGGATTTGGGAAGAAACACGTTCTCATTCAAATGATTACTTTTGGGCTTTGATAAACTGAAACTGCTGTTTTTCGGAGATCCTCACCTACTGGTTTTCAAAACACTACTTACGGTTGCAGTTCAGATGTAGCCAAAGTGCATATGCAGAGGTTGAACGTAGTACTACGGGATTCAAATATCACATTCAATAGATAGTCGTTGTCCACATTGTGTTTTCCAATACACGGCTGTCCTTGAATTTAAGTACCGTACACTATATAAAAGCTATTCTACTATGGGAGACAGAAGAGAATTATGGTTTAACGTCGCTTCAGCGATATTTCAGCAATATAGCGACATTCAAACAAAATTCTTTTCTAAGTATGTCAACAATATTCTAGTACGGGTCTAATAAAAGACCTCCTATTGTTAAGCTGAATGATATGACATTGAAGTATGTCAACTGTTATACGTACCCCGGCCATATATTGACGTGTGAGTTATCTGATAATGTAGACATGGGCTCGCAGAGACGGAGACTCTGTGTCCGCGCTAATTTATTGCTGAGAAAGTTCAAAGATTGTACTACTACTGTTAAGAAAATGTATTGCTCTCATCTTACATATACACCAGAACGACATTTAATGGCTTGACAGTTATGTACAACAATACGTTTAGATTGTTAATGCACTATGGATATAGTTGTAGCGCCAGTACTATGTTTGGCATTAATAACATTCTCTCGTTTAGAGAATTGCTGAGGAAGACTGTATATTCGTTTAGAGCAAGAGTTACGTCTAGCGGCAACTTGTTGATCCGTTCAATCTGTAACTCTGATATTCATGTGAACTCTCTTTTGGTAGCCAAATGGCAAGAGCTTTTGTTTAATATCAAATAGTGCTGTAATGCTTCTCGTGAGCATTGCATCCTCTTCTCGCTCACAACAACCATTTAATGTACTTATATGGACTTTTCGTCTGAAATAAAAAGTTATTATTATTATTAATATCTGGGACTCATATAAATTACCGTAATGTACGCAAGAATATGTTGTATTGTTGAGAAAAGTTACAAAGCCCAAATATTCATGATAATATTAACATCTAAATCATTGTCGGGTGAATCCTATATCCACACTGATTGGCCAAGGTGTGAATTTCCGCAAAATACTCATAGGAACTATCTCTACAGCTTGGTGTGAATGTGACATCTGGTCCCTAAATCTACATCAGCGTGAATTGTTTACCTGGAATCGATTGAGAGGATTTACATTGTATATCCATTTTACTTTCAATCTTTCATATATTCCCATCTGCAAAAAGTGTCTGTGTTTTTATAAGGGTAGTGTGATCGCATGGTGGACAGTGAAGCAAGGGTTTGTTCCAACCGAGAAGACAACTTATTTCAGCTCACACTCGGACCGGTCGACCCCCAACGTCGTATTGTGGTGCTAAGGGTAGATACGATGCTAAGGGCTTCTACAACGCCCACGTGAATTGTTTTGAATGTAACTGAGGGAAATATTTGCAGCAATGCGCATACTCGTGTCCTTGCTCGAAATTATCAGTGATACCTCGACAATGATAGTTATTGTATATTGCTCCGTCGATCACAAAAGTAAAGCTTTTACAAGGCTGTTCTCGAGCGAAAGCGGAAACCTAGATTTCAAAGTCACCCCGTAATTAATTTCTACGTATTCAGGCAGTCAATTACTTCCAGTATGTGTTTCTCCTCAAACCAGCCTTCACTGATTTGCTAAATTGGGTCTCAAATGATCTCTATAGACGGTACTAGTCCAACTGTCGACAGAAGCCTCACAATAAGATTGATTAATGGCGATAGGCCGAAAGGCTACACAAGAAAAGCTGCTCGCCTTGCTTCTATAGATCGGAGTTAACATGACGAGAAATAAGATTAACTTCCCTAAAATGATCGAGGCCAGTTAACGTATCGTTTTGATACATACATGTGTACAGATATAATTGGGAATGTTTCATCTTCCGAAACTAACAAAATAATAATTTAATCAAGTTAAATTACTTGTAATCCAGTCTAAATGTTATATTATTTTTAATATTATTTGCTATATAAAAAATAATATTTTCATAAGCGTTCTCGATGCTCATTTGACGCACGGTTAGGGTGGAATTTCTTTTATGATTTTAGGGCGTGGGCGAAACTACTTAAACTGATTATCAACAAAGTTGTGGAACCAAAGGTTGAAAAATATTGTAAAATTTATCAAACTTCTCCCCATTTGCCATGTTTGTAGAAACGTTCCCCCAGCGTGCCGTTTGGCAACGTGTCAAGTTCAATGGACTAGTTTGTGTGGTATCTTATTGGGGAGTGATTCTCCCATCAGGCTGTGAAACATTCATTGATATAGGTCTATTTTGTCGGTTGTTAATCAATTTTACAATAGAAACAACAATTAACGATGAGAACAAATTCCACCTTGTAATATATTTTATTTGTTTGTTTATTCGATTGTATGAAAGCAGACGGCATTGTTGATCATTCCTCACTCGCATTGTAAAACTGAATCTCCCAAATGAACATCTGCGCTTGTCATTACATGGCGCGTGCGTGCTAAAACGTCTCACATATACGCACGGTTAGCAGGCTGATATAGCCAGAAGTGTTATAGAATTGACCTTCATGCATTAGATAAACATGCATGGAACACATGCAGAATCCAGTCTTAGGCCTACAGACATCTTGTCTGAATACTCATTTCAAAAACTTAATTTTTGCATATAAGAAAATATCTGTTGTCATTTTTGTCACCAACCTATAGAGTTGATTATGAATTTTTGTATCAGGCGGAAAAACGAATTCGAATATTGAAAGCCTGTTAGGGAACCTGGGTCTCTTTAACATTGATAAGCATTAACCCTATCAGACAGGGGGAAGGCGGCTACCAAACTTCCTACCCGAACTCCGGGACGACAAAATATAGACAGCTAACGCTGCGTGACTTTGTAGTTTATCATATTGGGGTCATTTTGAACCTGTTTGTATAACCCCCGAAAAGACGATCATGGGTACATTCAAAATGGCGACCATGTGGGGTACCACAAATTCTAACCGAAAAATGGACGAAAATATACCTGTGCAACTTACGTCATCAAAGCGGCAATGTTGCATTTTTTACATTTTCTGGTAGAGCTTAACCCAAAAGTCTGTTGTGGTAAATTCCAGTCCAATAGCTCAAGGGGTAAGAAAAATATTGGGTGGGACGAAATGAGCCCCCAGGCCAGGACAGATCTCAAAAAGTCCAAGCCAGATAGAGTTAATGTTAAACACAAGAGTCAATTTGGTAGCTTTAATATCCTATATTATCATTTTTGTATATATTTCTATCTTCCCCTGTACCACACGGCTCGTCTTCATGCCATACTGACAACATCGCTAGCATATCGATATGGGCAATTGTCTACGGTTATAGGTAAATATAATTGTACACATTCAGATATGTGTACAGTGAATGGCAACACCTGTCTTTCTGCTTAACCTAGGGCTAGGGTCCGTTTGAACATCCTGTGTTTGACCTCTCCATGGTGTTTAAATGAACAGTGATAACCAAGCCGTGACTGGTCAGTGATAAGGATTTATGTAAAGAACACCATGATAAATATAAGTCTCCTACAAGAAACTATCTTATCTTTTTCTCAAATTTTCATTTCATGTATATTTTTGGAATTCATGCTAAGTGTGGTACGAGAAAAGGTCATTCGTTTATTGACACGGGATTTTATTTTATGGATGACGGCCGAACAATGGATGTCGGATCTGCCTGTAATTTATGCCATGTCCCAGTCTGCCTCGCGAGCTTTAAAACAAACCATTGCCGCGCGGTTGTTGACTACAGCCGCAGAAGGAGCATGTACGATGGCAACATTGTTTCGCTAAATTTCGCGAAATGTGGATTCTCACGTCATACTGATAGATAGGAAGAGGGAATTGAAACCGCGTTCCTATATATTTGTGGAGAGTTCGTGTTCTTGCTTTTGTATACTTATTGTGTGAACAGAAATGATGCAGTCAACTAGTTTCAATCATCGGCAACGTGGAAAATAAATTGCTGAGCCCAGGGGACAGAATTAGAAGCTACGTAGAATAGATATCCCTAGGTGGAAGACAAATATCGACTGTAGAATGATGGGGAAATTAGATTTAATAATAAAAACAGGCGAAAACATGGCATGGCATTTACTTATTAGATATGTGCACTGGACCAGTGCGAACAGGAAATGTGGGCCCTGATCTCAGCAAATGCCACATGAAGTTTTTTCTTGATCTCATCAGGAAGCAAGATAGAAGCTCAATTAGAAGATATTAGACGATTTTTTTATTGAAATGCCATGGAAACTGACACACCAACTCATATCGATAGCTAAATGCAAAGCGATACCTCGCCATCGTTCTGCGATCTCTCACTGTGTGTGTAGGCCGCTCGCAGGATATCTGCAAACAGAATACGTTAGTTCATAATGAGATATGTTTATCAGGGCCTGAGGCGGTTGTAACTTGGATTTATGAAACGGGATTGCCATCTGTCTTAATATGTGGATTTCTAATCGCATAATATAGGCAGATGGATGTAAATGATACCTGGTTGTGCGAAGATGGAATTTGGTAACACGAGTTTATGTTCTATTGTGTGACCAGGAATATATCAGACCTTCTCTGTGAGCAGAAACTGTGGGCCCTGATCACGGCAAATGTCACCATAAATTTTCCTTGGCTTACTTGCGAATCAATATAAAAAAGAATAATTGGTGGGAATGTTTAGTTAATCTTCCAAGGAAATTGACAGAATCATATCGGCTCTAAAAACAAGAACATATGATGTACTCAGGAATATGCTTTTGCGGAAGTCATAACCGTCAACAGGCACCCCTTTCAGACAAAGCATTAATTACCTCGCTCATTAATGACAGCAGGATATGATGATGGTATCACCAAACTCCATGTTATAACTATAAAAGCAACTACAAATGATTTAGCCGCATGTATTAGAATATGGCAAATAACAAATGTATACATACAGACTCCCATCCTCTCCCAGGGTGCTTTGCGCTACGCTGCATTTACCCCTGTAGGGGTCTCGCCATTTTTTACAGGATTCTTGTAAAAACCAAGGACTGTTCTATCTGACTGTTTTACTGATCGCAAAATGCATATTTATCTCGAAATACACTAAACAGTTATTCAATGTATTTCAAAACGTCAGTTTCACACAGTTTGAAGGCAGCTTTTTGACAAAATACCCTAGAACTATATGCTGCGGGAATATATATCGGTGAGTAGCGACTGATATCAATTCGCCCAGTGAGACGGTCGCCATGTTCGTTCACTGTGGCAACAGATGACCTCGGGTCAACTCCGACACAGTCCGTGAGACCCTTACAGCGCTACATGGAGAGGCGCGAAGCAGAACGTAATGGATGCCTGGTAGAGCTTGACAGACTCCTTCACCACCAATCTCCCGACTGCTGAAACGGTTTTGAGCTAACGACATTCATGACAATCGCAGAAGAGAGATATAGATACCCTCTACATTACAATGGCCATTAGCATCATACTGCGACGTTAAGGGTTGGTACGTACTGTCGACCCATAACAGAAAGTGCCATAATATCGACATGATCGACCCCTAACATCACGAAGACAGTTGCGATGTTAAGTGCTGTCTGCGATGTTAAGGGCTTCTACAAAGCCCAAGGATTAGAAGTATGCCATACATGGGGAATTTAAAACATGTACAAAAGGGTGAAAACATATGCTCGTAAACTGAAGCGATATGCAAGAGATGGGAAAAATTGACGACGTCTGGCGACTAAAAAGCAACAATATGACGAGGAAAACAGCCATCGGCACCTAACATTCAGACCCGAGAATAAGGTGGATTCTCGGACGTCGCCTTAGTATCTTAGCCGCGCTTTTATTCACATCTTCTACTTATTAGATATCGGATGTGTGCAATGGTTTAGTAGTCGAAGAGATACCTCGTCATCGTGTTTCCATCTCTCACCATGTATGCACCCCCCTTGCAGGATACATGGAAAGAGAATACTTCAATTGATAAGAAAGATCAGGGTTGTGTCATAAGACTCATAAATCGACACACCATTAGTGTTATTGATGGCGCCTCAGTCCACTACAGAGGCACACGGACTGTCAATCCATTGAGTGCCGGTATTCGGTATAATTACAACACATATAAGGGAAGTGGGAAGAGGTGCCGACATACTGACAGAGTCACATGACTTCACAATATAGTCTTCTGGTTAACCTATTTTAAAGCACATACCAAGAATCTAACGATTCGTGATTTGTATTGTATCTCAGGCACGCTTTTATTGTACCTGTTCATGTGGCAACTTGGATGGCATGACCACACTGCCCCTAGCACCGGTGTGACGGAAACGGTGGCCCGACGCATCCAGTGTCCGTGGGACACTGGAGTCTAGACGTAAGTGTCCCAAGACACTAAGATCTGGATTTAATTGTCCGTCGGGCATTCCTGTCTGGATTTGGATGTCCTGGGACACTGGCTTCCAGGAGACGAAAGTCCTAACCTGGAGTCCAGTGTCCTCCTCGATTACTACTTCCGATTTCCATCCAGTTTACACGTGAACATGTGCACCAGAGAGTAGTATAGAAAGGGGACTTTCGGCGTTATTGACCTATCGTCTGACCTTTGTGAAGTCCCTTCCGGTTCCGGTCATGTGACATAAAGTGACCATTAACCCTGCGCATGATGTCCGCTATTGTGCGCATGGTCACTTCCGATCACGTGACCCGAACCGGTAGTGACCTCACAAAGGTCAGCCGAAAGTGAACTGCTGACGTCACTGGTTGTAAATAGGTCAATAACGCCCTAAGTCCCCCTCTCTCTGTCTCTCCCTCCTACTCGGGAGGTGAGTCAGGACGAAAATGAAATGAAAAAACAAGATAATCCTAACAGACAATATTGAAATTTATGCTAAGAAATATATAGCCAGGTAAGACAGCATCACACCTAAGGGCTTTTCCTCTCGTGCTTTTGCGCCTCTTCCTTGTTCACTACAATGAAGAATACAACTTACTGGTGAGCATACGTTACAACAAGTCAACACTAGAAATAACACGTTCTTCTGTTTCCACGAATGCAAGTCACAATATGTAATTGTTCTATAAAGATGTGGAAGCTGCCAGTCAGTGGGGTAACTAGGCCACTACTTGTATTCTTTTAACGGCATATTCCGTGGGTCTTCCAAAGACGGGGCCAATTTTGCCTGACAATTAATACAACAGACCTGACATGGCTGCGCATACTTACGGTTCTATAAAACTCTTCAGATTCTTTACTGCGTTTAATGCAACTTTCAGCTGTTTTCCTTCCACAGTTTTCCGGGGTTTTCTATAGATCTTGAACTATTTTATGCAAACAATTCCTTGTTGTTTAACATTACCAGGCCTGGGGGAGGGACATTCGTCCCTCCCCCCCCCCAACCACCACCACCACCACCACCAAACTATCTTCGCCATCTCCGAAACGACAAAAAATTGAAAGCTGACACTCCGTGAATTTTTAGTTTATCATATTGGGGTCATTCGGCGCCGTTTTTGCATAACCTCCCAAGCAGAGGATCACGGGTAAGTTCACGGGTAATTTATCATTCATTGTTTTTGAAAAAACTACAAGAATTAAATTTTCACAAAATTTGATAAAACAAAATCGACCAAGAAAGGTATTTTTTGAAAATGGCGTCACTGTGACGTCATCAAAGCGGCCATCTTGGATTTTTTTACATTTTCTTGCACAGGTTGACGAAAAGGTATAATCTGGTAAGTTTCAGTCCCTTTACCTCAAGGGATAAGAAAAATAGTCAGGGGAGGAGGGTGGGGGCCAGATCGCCCCCCCCCCCCGCCCAAGGCCTGAGCAGGTCCTAAACATTCCAGGCCAGATAAGGTTAAAAGAATTTTTACAGATTTCTCGCATTCTTAGTACGGCAGAAACCTTTAAACCGCGAAGTAAAGCTAGCAACCGCAGTGTGAAGTTTACTCCGCGGTTTAAAGGTTTACTCGACGGTTTAAATGTTTACTCTGCGGTTTACAAGGTGTTAACTTTTCCAAGAGTTTTGTTTGGTTTTCGTTGAAAAAAAACACAATAAAGTCATTTATGACGACGTTACTAGAAATTACAAAAATGTAAAGAAAACATGTGAAAAACAAAAATCTGTTTGTAGAAAATAGGCGAACATGAAAATATTCCCAATACATGCAGAAAATGTAATAAAAAAATGTAATTTTTTTTATAAAAAATGTCGATGTCCCCTATGTGTCACCCTAATTCTTGAATGTCCCCTATGGGTCACCCTTATTCAAGTGTTTGTCATGAATGTACCATTAGTTTGCGAGCGCCTTAGATTGAACTACCGGTAATGTATACATATTAGCCATATATGAAGTCTACAAAATATATTAATTACGGGTCACAAGGACTCACTTTTCGCATTTCTATGTAAATGGGTTATACCAAAAAGAAAAGTATCTCGCTCAAACAATCAAAGATAAAGCTCATAAAAAATATATTCACTTTCAATGATCAAGACAACGGAATTTTGTTGGCATAGTGCTACCTGATAATTCCTTTGAGCAGCTCGACGTATGGAACGTTCCTCTTGCTGACTTTTCCCGGCTTCGTACTTGGCGATATTGTTGGCCAAATATCGCAGAATATCGCCAGGGTCTAAGGATGCCAAAGGTCTGATTGTAGACAGGTATATCTGGAGATCAGCTTTTATACACACCCGGTCAGGTATTCAATATAATCCATTAATTTCACAGGTGTCCCATATATGAATGCAGTAATCAGATGCATTTAGATGTGTCATGGCAATTTTTATTTTGCTTTTATGTTATGTTTTATTTATTTGATTATGTTTATAATGATACCGGATGCGGTTAATGTGAAAACAAATTAAAACAATATATTTGATGGTATCCCCCTATGCAAACAAATGACCGGGTCCTACTTCAACAACGGCGTCTCGGCTTGAAATGTCCGGAGAGATCGTTCAATTCGGAAGATACGGACCGAATATGGAAGACCATGAGCATTATATTTGCATAACGTAAAATATTCCAATTTCGTCCCGACTATGTGAGAAGTCGTAAGTAGTACCAGCGGACAAGCGTGGTCATTTTAGAATAACATTATTTATAACAGTAATAGATATCTCCGACATGACAATTTCCTCCGTAATATACATTTTCATTAGATATCTCAATCTCTCGTGTTTCTTTCTGATTTCGCAACATTCACCAAATCATATGCGTGCAAGAATTAACCAAGCGTGGATAAAAGGATTCATAGTACTTGTATACGGTGTTCTACGACATTTTGAAGATGTACGGCGGCCCATATACGACATTTTACCCGTTTGTATTATCTTTTTGGTTCTAGGCTTGCTTCTTTTGGTTTAGTTTTCACCCAGATGAAAATTTTCCAGTCACCTGGGTGAAAAGGTTTTCACCTCGGTGGAAATGGGATTTCACCTCGGTTAAAACCAGGGTGATAACGTTTGCGCCCAGGTGAAAGCCTTTTCACCCCGGTAAAAGCGTTTGCACCTGAGTGGAAACTTAGGAGTGAAAAAGGTTTTCACTCGGGTGAAAATTAAAGAACCGCCTCCCCCCCCCAGCCAAACTGAAAAAAATATATACAAAACTAAAATGCATAGCATGTCGTATATGGGTCATAAATGGAATATTGACTTAAATACATAAAATTAAAATTTTAAAATATATATAACAAAGATGCGATGGTATAACTTCACAAGACGTACTAAATGTGTACATAAGAAATGGAGAAAAGCTCCATAGTCCGCCAGATGCCATGGTCCGGGCCCTATATATATGAGAAGGGACATTCCTGTCTAGATTTGTGACCCGAACACCAACGATATCAGGACCCTGGTTTCTGCTGATAGGGACACAACTGTTTCCGAGGAAGGACTTTCGTATCTGGATCTGGGTGCCCGAATGCAACCAGATCCAGATACCATGGTCCCCGGACCCTCATATCTGGCGGACCACGATTGCTTCCAAACCGGCATAAGCGATATTAGATACAAATCTAGAGAGCTATGATGGAAATGCTCTGACAACTCGTATATTGGTAATTGGTGTGCTTTGTGGCTGTGACAAATCGTACACTGGGAATTGGTGAGCTGTATCGTCGTGAGACATTCTACTATGCTTTTACTTTATATGACGTTGATTACATTTCACACCAGCAATTCGATGCATGTATTTTTTTCGCTTAAACCAATGCTAGGGGCCATGTGGTCGGGCTAGTTAAGTATCAACATAAAAAACCATACTGAAAGGATGACTGTGACAATGAAACACCATCCAATCTCACAATCGCTGATGGTCCTTTGGATATGGGTTGGATTTTGTCAGAATATGAAGCTGTGAAATGATATGACTTAATTCCTGTTGCGTTTAATTGTTGCCTGTATAGGACTGGTGGACGTTCCGTCCCCGAGGTTTGCTCCTGTACAAAACATTGTTATTATAGTTTGTGACTTGTGAACATGGTGGAGAATGAAGCGGTGGTCGGCTTGGTCGGCGTCGGAACGTGTGGTCATATCATCCAAGTTGCAGGTACAATAAAAGCGAACCTGAGATACAACACCTATCACGAATCGTTAGATTCTTGCTTCAGAATAGGTTAACCAGAAGACTATACTGTGAAGTCATGTGGCTCTGTCAGTATGTCGGCACCTCTTCCCACTTCCCTTATATGCGTTGTACTCAGAACTTACCTCACGCCTCGCTCCCTCGTCTGAACCGTTTTTAACTACATGGCGGCATATAGTTCATAATTTTTCAACAGATGACTTGATAGAGATATTACATCATTGCTCTGAAATATTTGTATCTAATACCGCTTAAGCTGGTGCTAGGGGTCGCGTGATCATGCCATTGAATATGTACTGGGATACAAATCATAACAGGAATCTCTTTTGGTTCTTGTGATGTTTTTAGGAACATGCAGTCAGTATATTTGTCTGTGGGGTCATATGACTTCTTGTCCGTACGTCAGCATCGTTTTGCACCACCCTTTTAATGTTGCGTTTGATTAATCGTCATATTACTCTGTTTCATGTTCCCGCGACCATTGCATGTTTGCGCTTGTTTGTGACAAATATGCTGAGAAACTCCGTAGATAGACACAGATGCTGCTCATAGAGAAAGGGCAATAACCTTTGTTTTTGGTCGGATTATATCGTATAATTTTTTTCCATAATTTGCCTGCACTGAAAGTTAGATGAAGCTAATGAGGGATATGCCACCCACCTCCAGCTCAAATTATTGCCACAAGGTTAGCAATCTGCTACACACTGACGCCAGCAGTGCTCAATTTGAAGGAGATTCTAAGCTGAAGGATCGTCACTCTTAGGGTTCATCGGAAACGAGAGGCTCATGTGGTTATTGATAACCAGATCATAACAAATACTGCCCGTGGTTAAAAGTCACATGTGCAGAAATGGATGATCAAACTATAATGCTACCTTCGCTCACAGTTTCTGCAAAGTGAGGACAAATATCATTACAATGAAGGCAAAATATGACCTTTGCGTGCAGGATCTCTGGTTCCATAGCTTGTGTCCATTTCAACGAGGGTTGTTGTACCGTATGCGTCAAAAATCACAATCGTGGCTCAGAATCATTATACATTACATCCGAAAATGACTAAGAATTCCTTGGGATAAAAAAAAATAGGTATTATTGACGGAGATCTGACGAGAGTTGCATTATGATGTCATTTTGGTACTATGAGATACTGTTGGTTCTTTCTCTCTGGCAAAACAAAAAATAACTAAACCGTGCCTATTGAATTTCTATCCCATTGCCTATCTTGCCATAGGATCCATACTAAATATTATTGTATTCCGATTACTAATGTATTTACATGCAGAATACGTTTTACATATACCGGATTCACCGAATGTATTCTTACTGCATATTTAAAGATACGGTGTCCTGATGTCTTGCTGGTGTGGAGGCTAAGAATGTCCGGTGGCTAAGAGTGTACGACCCTCTATCTTTTAACCCAGCTAGAACACTATTCTCTACATTGGGGGCAAGGTTCCATCCTTGGTTGCAATAGAAAAGGATATGAAAAGTGACATTAACCACCAGGACATTCTTATCCATCCCACCGGCATCATTGAAAACTGTGGATCAACCCTCTATGCCAAACTCGATCAAAAGCTTTGGAATTATCAAAAAAAAAAATAAACTGACTTTCTCTATGTTGGTCTATGGCTGTGACTATGTCGTCATAGATTTCAATCAGTTGTGTAACGGTAGATTGGGAAGGGAGAAACCCAGATTGATGCTGGGAAATGTCGTGTTTAACATAGTTATAAATACAATGAGCCACTAGACGTTCCACTTGTTTAATTTATATCATCTGGTGGCCAACTCGCGCGGACGCTGATCATAGCTGACGGCACCCTGTTAGTATGCCTTTTAACTGTGTACTTCGTTTTATCAAGCTATTGTAATACTGAATTACACCACTACAACCGGCAAGCCGCTCATCAAGTATATATACCTACCCTATTACAATGTTTTCTGTAAAGAATAATTGCTATATATGTGTTTGCAACCACAACGTTTTCTGTCAAAGCAATTTATTTTAGGAGACACACTAATGAGCTGCGCTCACTGTGCTCCAATTACTTCGTGTAATAAACGTTGTATAAACCAAAATTATCTTTTATCAATGACACAATGTATTCTTTTCTGCAGGGTGTATGAAGTACCCCGTTGGTGATAAAAAAACCAAGGTGATGATTGCGTGCATTAAATTGTGCAGCTGATGAGCATAGGCGTTGATTGATAGTGAAAGGCAGAGGACGCATTAGGCCTTTGTAATATGACATTATCGCTGACCGTCACTAAACCTAAGACATGACCATTGGTGATATTTGATCTGTGAGTTAATTTGTGTGCAATAGCTTTGAAGTCAGCCGCATTTGTCTGAAGCAGGTGTATAACCCACCTTAATATGTACATCAGTGTGGGCGTTATGACGTACATCAGCTCATTCAAGTTTCACATGCACGTCTAGTTGCCACTCATGGATACAATGATACGGCTACTTTCAGATTAGAGAGAACCAATTCTCTAATATGGAGGTAAAAAGTTTTTTTTGTGCAATAAATTAAAGAATATATCGAATGAAAAGAGATCTGCCATTGGCGACCATGGACATAAATATCCACATGGATGGTATTAAAAATTTTCGTCTATCTAATTTGCATAAGAATATTCGACATATTTTGTTCTCTGTTAAAAATTACACCATGCATACTTTCAATGGAAATCTACTGTTATGACGTGTACCGATATATAAGGTAAATCGCCTTAAGATTCTGGAGCGTTATGATGAATAAGTCGAAAGTTATTGGACAAAAACGACTTATTTTACCTCCATTTTAGAGAGGTCGTTGTCCCTAACCTGAATATTGATGACTACTGGCTGGCCTGCAAAAGCTGCGAACTCGAAGTATTTGCCGAATATAGAAATCTCGTCGTATATCAGCAAATATTTGTCATTCTAATTATAGGGGGATTAAGGGCTTGGCCAATATTGGCAGGTACTTGCAACAAGAACCAACTAAAGTCGTCTAGTGCTTTTCTTATAAGGCTAGTAAACCACAGTAAGGAGTCTGCTGAACAGTGATGTCTTACTTCTCCCTGCGTGCCCGCGACATTTAACGCATTGGCTATGCAGCCAACTTCCGTTAATTATAATATGTACATCAATGTGGGTGTTTGACATACATCAAATCATTAAAGTTTCACAAGCGCGTCTAATTGCCACCCATGGACACAATTATACAGTTATTATTGATGGCTACTGGCTGGCCTGCATACGGTGCAAACTCGCAGTATTTGTGGAATATAGATCTCTCGTCGTATATCAGCAACTATTGTTCATTCTAATTTCAGAGGGGATTAAGGGCTTAGCAAATATTGCCAGCTACTGTCAACAGGAACCAAATAACACATCGATTCCTTTTCTTCCAAGGGTAATAAACCACAGTCGAGAGGACTGCTGAACAGTGTCCCCTGTGTGCCCGGGACATTTAACACATCGGCTATGTAGCCAACTTCCGTTAACCCTACCAGGCCTGGATGGGGGGGGGGGGGCAAAATGCCCCTCCCTACCAAACTTTCTGCTCTATCTCCGGAACGACAAACAATTCAGAGCTCACACTCCGCGACTTTATAGTTTATCATCTTTAGGGTCATTTTAAGCCTATTTGCATAACCCCCCGAGCAGAGGATCATGGGTAAATTCAAGATGGCGGCCACCTGAGGTACCAGAAAAAAAGATGTTTTCGTCATTTTTCTTCAAAATTCTTGCTTTTCCGCGATGAAAAGTGGGCAAAAACTATTTTATTTCACATGACATTAATATTTATTAATTTATCGCGCATTTTTTTGCGGAAAAATTGCATAAATGAAAAATCTGACCGAAAAGTCGACCAAAAATGCGGTTTTTAAAAATGGCGTCACTGTGACATCATCAACGCGGCCATCTTGCATTTTTTTCTGGTATAGCTTGACCCAAGGGTATAGGGTGGTAAGTTTCAGCCCCCTAGCTGAAGGGATAAGAAAAATAATTAGGGGGACGCAATGCCCCCCTCCAGGCCTGGACAGGTTCCAAAAATCCCAGGCCAGATAGGGTTAATATGTAGGGTGTTTGACGTACATCAGCTCATTAAAGTTTCACAAGCGCGTATAATTACAACACACGGACACAATTATACAGTTATTATTGATGACTACTGGCCGGCCTGCATAAGGTTAGCCAACTTCTGTAGCTATGTAGCCAACTTTCGTTGCAAAACATTGACCAAATCTGACAATCACAAAGGAAGACAAATTAACGTGTTTGGAAGCACTATTGCATACTTGCGTCTGAAACAGATAATGCGATAAGTCCATTTGTACTGTCTTTGGTGATCATTTTGCCGTCTGAATAATATTCATGTAAACGAAAAGTTCTTTTCAGCAACGAAAACGCGCTTACAACTCTTTGTTCTAGCACTGTAAGTGGCACGCACTTTCAAGAACGTTCAGTTTTGAAAAATGTGACAGTATTTGCTAAACTACTCTCTATGAAATAAACTTTTGAAATCCTTTTTTGTATATTTGATTCGTGTTCAGTTCAATCATTTTAGTGCAACGATATTCAGTATTTTGGAAGCTGGACTGACTTGAAGCAGCGACTGACTTGAAGTTCACACTTTAGTTCATATGATACAAGGATGACATAGAATGGCGGACTTGATAGCTTATATCTGCCGAATCGAAATATGAAGATACATTTATGATACAGACAAAGCTACCGTAGTCTACCCGGTTGCGTGTATCCGAGCTTCCAACATCTTAGTCAAGGGGCGAAAATGGTGATCTCATGTGGGCGTCTTCTATTTCATAATAAATCTCCGAGAAAGCCGAAAGCCGCTGTAAATTTTACAAATATGGAAATCCTTAAAACATGCCTATGTTTCTCATGTGTTGATCCATCATACCGAAGATGATTTCCTCGATGCGCATTGTGCATCTTGCACAGGCCGTGAAGACGGATCTGGAATTTGGATATGTTTTGCTTCATATACATTCCCACATGCAGTGGATATTATAACGATGTGAGGCAATGCCTACAATCTAGATAATGATGAAGTTGAGATCACGAAGAAGAATGCATGACGTCATGAACAACACGCCAGAATATCAATTTAATTTAAGTAGTGTCTCCATCTGAAATTTAACACTTAAACAGTTCTTAAGCGTGAAATATTATTAGAACTACGGAGTAATTGACAGTTATTTTGAAGATTTCGGTTGGATATACAGGCTATAAAACAGTAAACTCATGAGGAGCCAACTATTGATCTTTGACAAGCTCCAAAATATAGAAGATTAAATAAATTAATTAATTTATATTTTTGTGCGCAACGTATCTTTCTGATTTTAATTTTTACTCTGGCTGCAGTGTTTCTTGGTTCACGGGTTGAAGATACAACTGCTCATTTTTGTATTACCTCTGGCTTCATAGCATAGAACGGACTAGCACTTCAATGATATCGCCTGTATATATAGTACATATGTATAATGAAAATAACTAAAAATCCGCAATTGATCGATAATTGAGCTCAGGTGGTCTTGGTTCATAGGCGTTCGTATCAAATCAAATGTAACACTAATTTCAAACTTAATAGTTTAAGAAGATTGAAAATCGATGTTCATTTATGCTTCGGATTGTTTCGCAACTGTTGAGTTGTGTACCTTAGCTGTAGCCACTGGTAACTTTGTGCTATTTTTCAAAAATAGTGTGACAATCGGTTGAAAGTTTATTGAAGTATACAGTATATTCTAGACTTTCCGCCGAGTTTCTCTCCACGGTAGAACGACACAACCCTTCACAACCTCTCTTTCATAAGTGTCTACTCCTGGATATGAAATCTCTAATGGAAGCGTAGTTTCGGTACCGCTAATGTGTGATATTCCTTATGAGTATATGGCAGAGATTTCATAAAGAGCAAGACTTCATTTCTTCGTGAATATATTATACGTTTCACTTGTACACGTTGGAGGCGTCTGTATTTTTCAGTTAGCCGTACGGATTCGCCATAAATGAGCTGCAGTATTTCCATCATCATCTTTCAAAGGAATGCATGCATGAGCGACGAGCATTTCGTTTCCGAAATAGAGCGTATTGAATGGATATTTTCACTGGAATGAAACAACATACTGTTGAAACGGATCATTATTCAGTAGGTCAAATAAAAAAAAGATGTTTAGCTCTGATTACTTTGTGAAAAAGAAACTAGGCCAGGTGTAACTTTTTAACTTTACCTTTTTCTCTGAATACTGTGATGGCGAGAGGGGCCCTCGGCCCTCGGTGGCCGAGTGGTCTAAGGCGCTTCGCTGGTGACCGCTAGCCTCATACCGCTGAACCGGCACGCGTTCGAGCCCAGCTGGTCCATGTCTGAAAGTTTGTCAGTTACTTGCCGAAGGGCGGTGGTTCTCTCCGGGCACTCCGGCTTCCTCCACCAACCAAACTGACTGTCGAAGAATTAATTGTGTTATTTCGGATGTTTAACAAATAGTCATTGTGTCTATCTTTGATGGAAACCGCGAAACCTTTTCATTGGCATTTGCGCAGCTATTGACGAATTTCTAAGAATTTTATTTATTTGTTTGTAGAACATACATTTTTTAGCCTTCATACGGAGACAGTTTTAGTCGAAAGGCCATGTCACTTCGTCGGGACAGTATTCGTGCCAATGAAGGCAATCTAACAGAGAGGAAAAAATTACGCCCAACCGGGAGGGTGGGAGGGGGGGGGGGGGGCGAATTATTTTTGGCGGGAGGCCCTGGAATTTCACCCACATAGCAAATAAGATCTCGGAGAATGATACACAAATATCAAAAGTACAGTTAACGCCCAATGGGGATCGGGAACATGAGACATACATTTTCCCTATCATAACCTGTGTATGTTTATATGTCGTCAATGAACGACCACCGTTTTGATCTAAGATTATGGAACTTTGTCAGGATAGCTGCGTAATCATGGGAGTGATATCGAATAGAGAATGAAATGCTCGTTGTGGGTCAGGAACTTATTGGTCGCAGGGTCGTCATGGTAACGATGAAACTGAGTCAAAGCTATGGGATCGGAGAGATTGAGTTTGTGACAGCAAAGAGTCGGAAAGAGCATTTCTCGTCCACTGGGGGCCAGAAAAAGATATCAACATCAAGTGTGTACATCTATCCGTGGCAAGTAATAGGTGATTTGGGTGGTTTCAGAGAAAGATTCTGAAGGGCAAGGAGCAGGTAGTCTAGACGACATTCAAAGCCTACTGATTGCCGATAACATTAAATATCTATATGCATATGTCTTAACAAACTGTACATGTATACACACGTTAATTAAAAACAAATGTCTACAAAATGATATTTGATAAGGAACGTTATTATAAATGTGTCAGAAACCCAGCAATCAGTGTCCAACGATTGTGATTCTACATGAATAACATTAGGAATATAGTATTGCAAAGGAAAGTAGGTAATCGGAGTTCCTGAAAACTAATTAGCCTCGCACATGTACATATGATCACATTTGCTCTGTGTCCTCGTCCGAAGTACTGGACGCTAGTAAACATAGTAATGAGATAGCTATGATGAGTGAGAGCACATAAAGATTAAACTATCTTGCCGAATGTCAGTTGAAACCATGGAGAGATTCGTGCTATCACAGTTGGCACAGACAGTTAAGAAACACTGATCCTAATTAGCGTTCTGTGATGCGATATTACTGTCAGATCTCAAAGATTTGTAGGTGGTTGATTTGAAAGGGTATCGCCTCCCTTCAATTAAGTCTCCTACGTCTGCGACACTTTTTCAAAGCCCTCCTGAGACAGGACCGGGTATTCTCGTCTTTCGTGCTTAGATTTCCGCCTGAAGCTATGATCGACTCTTAGTTGAACCTATTCATGCCATCATGCAGTTTAGCTGGAGGAAGGTTCATAATCTAATTTAAAGATTTTTTCGGCGGCTAGCTAGATGCATCGCCAAATTCAAGCATAATGTTCACAATTCACCGGGAGAAGTATTTATATTTCAATGTCTGGCGACATCCAATATTATGCGACACATCCGACATTTAGTAGGTAGATGCCTTTCAAAAATAATTACCGTACTAATAAAGCGATATATCATTTGTCTTACGACGCTACCAGCATATAGGACATACATAAATAACGTACGTTCAAATACAGGTTCAATAGTGCTTTAACCAAGACTGATAAATATATACATACATTGATAAACAGAAGTTGGCTTGCATCAGTCAGCATAGTCTCTAATTATTTACAGCGGTGGAAAACCTCTCCCCAAGCTGAGAGATACATGTAAGTATGTGGATCTTCACGTGCGTTTGAATTCGCCTCTGGGTCAATATATTTATTCCAACCAATAACAAGAAGAGCCGTATAAATGAATGATGTGATTGTTACGTGATTGTGTTTGTTGGAAAACGTTCAACTCCAAGCACAGATAGTACCACGATAGTTTCAAGGAAGATATTGTTTCTAACAACAGTATGAGTAGACATGGCCTAGAAAGTCTTCTTAACTCGGAAACCGGAGATAACAATAGATGAAAACTGCATCAAGAGACATGGGCGTTCCCAGTTTATACATTCATTTGGGTTAATATGGAACAGGATTCATTTGGGAATAGACTCCTGTTGATTTTTTTCGTAAACAGCAGTGTCGAAACGTTTGGGAATATTGGGGAGTTGAAAGTTACAATGCTCAAGATTAATTAACTTCAATTAATGAAGATCTGCGACACAGAATTCAAGTCTTGCGTCACAGGGATGCTCTGTTCTATTAACGAGCCAATTAGCATTCAGTAGTCAGGAACTCCCTCTGGAGAGATGCCTTCCTTTCTGTAAGAGCGCATATATGGAGCTCCAAACACTCTAGCTACCAACAGTACACGTCACACAATGCCCACATATTTTAACCCCTTTACAACGCTGGGCTAGGCGAGGAGTCGTATGTTTGTGTCAAGGGTTCGACAGAGGCACATATGTGTCTCTATTCCGATTAACGGATTCCTATATGTTCTGTCAAGCATAACAATGACATTTCAAACCAAAGATGACTTTCAGAGTGGAAAGACAGAATCAGCCAACAGTATGCGACTAGCATGCGATCAAAAAATGAATTAATAAATTGAACAGATCTTCAAATTCCCAACCAATACAAAAGTAGCAAGTACTGACCGAAATTTAACATATTCATATGCGACTTGAACTGAAATATTTATGGATTCATTAAGTAGAGAGGCAATATCGACATCATGTGCAACATTTAAGTAGTAGACACGCCTCGGTATATCACGGATCATTCCTCACGCCTCATGAAAACGTGTTTGAGTATCCACAGACATTTAACACCCAGGTTTTTTTTTAAATATCAGCGCAATGTTCTTCAATTAGATTCCAATATGGTGCATTTCAGTTGTTCATGTAAGTTTATTATGCAGGTACGGGTTCTCTCTTCCCTCGAAAACGAAGGAACGTTCCAGATTAATAATAAGGAGGCATGGGAGCCGCTTCTCTCCTGCAGGAAGCCATCTTTTCATTTTGATAAAAAAAAATCAAACACATTTGAAAGTGGTGCTGTAATACGAAGTAGGGTTTTTCTATTATTGGCGAGGATACACATTAAATGGTCTCTTCGTTCGGCACATTACAATATCATAATGAATATCTCCGTGTTATTCCGGTCACTTTGAGACTCGGCATGCTGTGGTCTCGTTAGAAATTAGGTATAATTGACCTATCCCGTTTGGTGTATCTCTTTCGATATTTGGCAATTTGGACTCAAAATTGGCCCAAATGAGACTATAATTACAACAACAACAAAGTGGGATGTGATCGAATGCTTCTTCCAAGTTGTAAATTGTCAAGAGAAATACAAGATGCAATAAAATAATAGTACCGCATCCACGTGAGATGATATTTTCTTTCGAAATGGTAAAATCCATAGACTTTAAGGGCGCAGAACCCCCCCCCCTCCCCTTTCCTGGTCATAATGAAGATTGATGTGACTATCGCTAGAATTTCAGCTACAAAATCATGTGTAAATAGATCCGACTTTCTTATACTAATAGGGGTACTCCTTATAATAAAATAAAAAAAAAAATAAAAAATCCCAATTTTACAATTAACATTAGCTGGGGAAATCTCCCATCATGTCTTGTTCTTGGAATTCCGACTAGCTAATAATTCGGAACTGCAGAGTGAGGCCCTACCGAAAACGCAATGTGTATCGCGCCTCCAACACAGGAGAACGTAATTCCAATAAAAACTTCATAGATCGAGTTTAGGGCGAAATTGATTATTGTCTTCGTAGATACACGCTAGATTTACATGTACCTATACGACCCATCGGCAATATAACTACATGATAAAGAACGTCAGAAAATATGTCTAATATTTTTTCCGAAACACTCGCACGAATCTTCGCAAACCCATGGCGAACCACAAGATATCTGTCACTCTGACTAACAGACAAATACCAGTGAAATGCCACCGACATGCCCAATGCAATTCTAAATATAATTTGAAGAATACATGATAAAATCTGGCGGATTCGGTACCCCATCACCCGCGTCATTTATTGCGATGAATGGCGAGAGTTGACTTTAAAGTCCAAAGTCTGAGTAACTTTCGAGACTCTCTTATATTACCGGCAACGAGAGCACTCAGATTATATGGTAAGACCATATATATCTAATAATATAAATAATAAATTCCGACTATATTGATTGATGCGTACGCAAATCACACGGATTTTTGGTCAACAAAGCTCGTTATGATCGAACAAATCGATATTATTTAAAGGTCGAATGCGCGTCAATGGGAAGAGTTGTCTCTCTTCAATTTCATTGATTTCCCAGCAATAATACCACGGAGGGCTGCAGAGAATGATGCGAGATCTTCGAAATAGTGTGTATGAAGCATTCAAACGAAAACACCATTCAGCGATCTGTTTTCGGTTTTTGAACAAACAGTACAAAATCTAATCTCACACACAGACAGCAAAAATGTAATCCGCTGTTACATTATTATGCGCGCTGGTTGTTACGAGAAAAGTGTCACATAATTTAATTCATATCTATGCAGTTTCGTCAGCCATGCCATTATACATGTCAAGTATGTCATAAATAGCACCAGTACCGTACTATTTTAACCCTATCTGGCCTGGGCGATTTGGGGTGTACCGCAGCCTGGGGGGCGGATAGTGCCTCCCCCCTATCTACTATCGCTATCGCTAAGAATAGAGGGCTGAAACTTACCACACTATATCATTAGGTCAAGCTCTACAAGAAAATGCAAAAAAATCAAGATGTCCGCCATGATGACGTCACTGGGACGTCATTTTCAAAAAAGAGCATTTTTGGACCATTTTTTGGTTTGATTTTTTTTATTTCTGTTTTTTCTTCTCAAAAACTCCATCATAAATTAGTAAATAATAATCTGATATAAAATAAAATATATTTTACCCACTTTTCCACACAGAAAAGCAAATTTTTTTAAGAAATATGACGGAAACATCACTTTTCTGGTTCCTTACATGGCTGCCATTCTGGATTTCTCTATGATACTCTGCACGGGGGTCATGCAAATAGGCTCAAAATGACCCCAATATGATTATCTAAACATTCCCGAAGTTTTAGCTCTTAATTTTTTTGTCGTTCCGAAAATAGGGGCAAAAAAACAACAGAGGAAAGTGCCCCCCCCCCCCACCGGGTAGGGCTAAACAAACATAAACGAACTCTATTTGAGTAGAACAGTTTTACAAACTCTACAGAGTGGTAACGGGGTTAGTAAGACAATGGCGGACGTCTCAGTGAAAAGACAATCTCAGTAAACTCAGATACAATATCACGGAATATTATATCTGAATTCAGCCCTATATAAATCCCGTGCGAATCTGAAACTACTATTGTTAGCCAATCAGGGTGGATTGCTTGTTGAAACAATTTCAAAATCACGCCCACAATAATTACACACGGTAGCAGTTTCAGTTTCAGTTTCAGTTTATTGCAAAGGAATCAGCAGATGCTGTTTTTCATCCGTGCAGATTATTTACAATATTTACATAAAAACAATAAAAACCTAAAACAATAGAAACAATATCACAGCGAGACAATGATTATATAAATGATTACAGGATTTTCACGATTTACATATCACACAGTAGTATATTGCACTGTATATGGAAACATCACATTAAAAAGGTTCAACAAACGTTCTTATATACTTAGAACAGTGTTTTTTAAAAGTCTGTAAGGTTTGACTACGCTTTACCTCGTCTGGCAGGCTATTCCAGCTAGTGACCCCAAGAGCCGATAACGAATTCTTATGGTAATTTCCACGAAAAAGATTTAGTGGAGCAGATCTTGTGTTATATGAATGTTTTTCAGAGACATGCTTGAAACTTGTTTTGAGATGACTTGGCGTATTGCCATTAATAGCCTTCCAAACTAGGGTACATCTATTAAGATAACATCTTTGTCTAACACTCAACCATCCACATTCCTTTAACATATCTACTCTATGGGACCACATTCCAATATAATCCTCATTGCTCTATTTTGATTACGTTGGAGTCTAGATAAATCATTTTTCTTGCAACACTATAAATTGCAGAACAGTAGTCCAAGTGAGGCAACACAATCGTATTATACAGGGTAAATCTCGTTTCTTTTGGGACGCAAGGTCCTATACGTTTTAATACACCAATACTTCTATTTAACTTTCGGACAATTTGATTGATGTATTCATTGAACTGAAGATTATCATCAATGACCACACCTAAGTACTTAATATTATCGCACTGGACAATATCATTTTCACATAATTTTAAGCACAGTTCACTATCAATAAACCGTTTCTTCTGACGACTTCCAATTAACATGGTATTTGTTTTTTCTATGTGTAGACTCAGCTTATTGGCACATAACCATGTATAAATATTGTTGAGATCAAGCTGTAATTTTTCTTTAATAATATTGACATCAGGATTTGAAATAGAAATGGCTGTGTCATCCGCATACAAATTAGCCTCACAGTGGTCTAGACAGGACACGATGTCGTTGATATACATCAAAAATAGCAGGGGCCCCAAAATGGAACCCTGGGGAACACCGGAGTGAATTGGCAGTGGACTAGACAGTGAACTATTGGCAGCAGTTACATGGATTCTGCCAGACAAATAGTTTATGAACCAACTCGTATCACGAAACCCATAAACATTAAGTTTGGAAATCAAAATGCCATTGTCGACTGTGTAAATGCCTTGCGCAAGTCTAAGGCAACCATGCCAGTGACATTGCCGTCATTTAGTTGTTCATAGCAATATTCTGTCAGTCTATGTAGACTTGTCTCTGTTGAATGACCTTTCCTGAATCCAGCTTGTGCCGGGTTCAGGATATTATGTTCCTGAATGAAGTCATACATTGCTCGTGGACTACTTTCTCTAGGATTTTGGAAAAAATAGGGAGAACCGAAATGGGGCGATAGTTATTCGGATCAAGTTTTGACTTATTCTTGTGAATGAGAGAAATACGAGCCGTTTTCCACTGTTGTGGTACTTCGCCCTGAAGCAGGGATTGATTAATTATGTAAGTCAAACTGTTGGAAATAGCAGGGGCAGCGATTTTCAGTAGCGCAGGCTGATATTTATCAAGACCAGTAGCCTTCTTATCTGTTAAGTCCTCTAATAATTTTAAAACACGTTCATTTATCACCCTTTTAAAACAGAATAATGGGAATGGATTTAAAAACATTTTAAACAAATAGTCAATGGGGGACCGATCAACAGATGGGATTTTTGACGCTAGATTACGGTCTATGTCGATAAAAAATGAATTAAAACATTCTGTAAATCCTGTTGCAGAATTACACATAACGCCATTGACTTCAAGACCAGAAATTCCATTTGATTTGGCTTTGGGAAGTAATTCCTTCACTTTTTATTTCATTACAATAGCAGTCACTCCTAGCTTGCCTGGAAAGAGAAGTTACTTTATTCTTAAACTTTTTATATAGATCAAAGGATTCTGGTCTATTCGGGTCTAATATATAAACATTATCCTGAAACAGTATCCAAAGATCAAAGAGTTTACTCCCGCCGAAAAGTCTGGCTTTGTCAGGGGTAGAATATATCAAAAGATTGAGCCGTGCGAAGATGTTAATCTCCGTGAAGTAAACGTCAATCATTGTCAGAGAGAAAAGCTAGAAATGGTCGTGATTGGATTATTATGGGATCTCGTAGAATATCGGCGAAGAATTCGCACGAAGTTTTCATAGCGTTACGTCTAGATGGTATTCCCCTGTGTGGTTACCATCTTGGTTTACCTAGATTGAGTGAAAAGAATGATGGGGGTGGGCGGGAAAGGTATCCTTGAATACAACCTGAAAATGGAACCGGTGCGTTATTTATGCATTACCGATCACGCGCTGATCATCCATGCCAGTCAAATCCGTTCTGTGTATATATGCAATCGAAGCCAGGAGATTGCGAAAACACATACGTCCATTTGATTATTCTAAAGATACTATGGGCGCGCACCACAGTTATGTAGGAATGACCCCTCTCTGATTTCATAAGAAAGACCGACCGTTTTTTGACCACATGATAATTCTTTCTACATCTATAGTTGCTGATATCTATTTGCCATTCTGTGTGGTATTGTTAGTCTTTCTAACGAACCTATGCGAATTGATTACCGTGTTCGCCTACAGACTAACCGGGTCAGTGAATAACGTTTCAATGACCTCAGTTATGCCCCTTTGGTGAGCCTGAAAATCAGGACTCGTTTATGGCAAGAAAATGTTGCAAAATCTGCTAGGTCAACGTTCGTGTTTTTCACCATCTTAAATTGTCTGTTCTACTTGAAAGACGAGAGAGTGTATTTCATTGAAATCGCTCTTAAATATACCTCTGGAAAATGGGCCGAATATGACCATTTTATCTAAATTGAAACAATTTTAAAGGAAATTGCAAGGGTTTCATTTTTTGCCACATAAGTGATATTTTCCTTGGACTAATGGTACAAGCATTCTCTTTGAGATGATATATGGATATAATAGGGTTGCGTTAAGGATTATAGGAATATTGGTGACCGGATAGGGGAACCCATTGTTTATTTCCGGCAGAACCGGATAACTGTAGAGTTCACCCTATGATCGAGGTTTGCCCTACATGACTGCTGGTCCTATTCCTGAATGGTGGGCTCATCTCTAGTTATGATAGATTGCGTTCGTTTGAAAACAGGAAACAGGAAACCATCGTCCATCAATGGGATGCCATGATACAGTAAATCAACTGAAGTCCGTTACATAATAGCAAAGAGAGTTTGTAATAAAACGACGTGTAAGTGAGAAAAAAATCCTGCTTTAAATTGCAGTAATGTCAGTCCATTTTCCATCTCAGTAATTTAAAGTGTATGTAGTTCTCATCTATCATTTCCTGATGGCTTGTCTGACACAGTAATGGCTCAAAGGAATTCCCTAGAGTCCTACTAAGTACAGACTAATATAATGGTTGTTTTTTTGTTTTGTTTTTTTTTGTGAGGGAAGAAATATGACATATTGATAGCAGGGAGACCGAACAGAAGATTTTCAATGTATGGTTCGAAGATTGGACTATACGAAGAGTATAGAAACATGTCCTCCGATAAACCGATTGCGTTCAAAGTTGGATTATCAGCTATACCGCGGTTCTCCAAGAAAAAAGTCTCAAGAGATCAAAGCGGACAAAAGATTGAAGAGTCAATAGTAATAGCAATCGAAGGGATACAGCTTCTTGCAATTTTGCTCCACAGCTGTAGATAAACGCAAGATGAAATGGACTCTGGTGTCAAAGAAGCTTGACAAAACTGTTGTATTTATCTTTGGATATTGCGAAGAGTTATTAACTGGCGGATCTTCGTGAATCTGCTGAGATAATTCAAGAATGCATTCGACATGAGGGAAATCGAATTTTTGTAACCAAATTAGGTGGTCAATGGTTATATTGTTAGAGAATGGTTATTATAGGCGAAATAAAATATTTTCCCGCTCTTTGAATAATGCAAAAAAAAGAAGAATGTTGCAAATTTTTGATGACCACTCAAGGGCAGAATTATGGAGAACAGATTGACGGTATATCTTCCTGAAAATCAAGTAGATCATGACATATGTCTTGTATGAGAGTTTGAGCCAGAAGGCACGGTGGTCAGTCCAATTTGCTATGATACGCAGATCACAGCTACGTCATATGTTTGAATATTATTTCTTTGACGATTGTTTTGACGGCAAAAGGTGAAAAATGCACTCGTTGGAGTACGCCATGGCTGCCATCTTGGATATATCCAAGTTTTTTTTATCTAGGATTATGCAAATATGCTTAAATGAACTCAATACAAAACACTATAATGTCACAAATTTTCAGCGTTCAATGTCTGTTCGTTCTGGGGCTACGTGGAAAAGTTCACTATTGGGGGAAGGCGGATTCCCTTCCCTCTGTCTGGCCAGATATGGTTAAATTGATATTCCAGAGGTCAGCCAGCTGATTGGTGGGAGATGTGCTTCGAGCTGCATATATAACTCAGACTGAAGTATGTGTTCACATATTATTTTATTACATCAACTTCAAAATAGTGTGACCAGTATTGCATTCCTGTGTAAGATCTGCATGGGATTCTTGTGGGAAGTATTGATGCGATATATTATGTTAATTAATCACATGTTAAATTAATCAGGCGGTTTAACTTTTGATAACACATGCATTTGGCTCTCATATGTTTTTAACGAGTATGGTTACTCCCCTTTTTTTACATGGATGATCTTCTCTTAACCTGATGAAATAATACTGAAATTTAAAAAAAACGTTCAACCTCTAGAAATGAACGTCCTCTACTGCCTTAATGCCAGTCAGCAGTCTCAGTCTTGACCATATATCCCGGATGGCTTTGAAAAAACGAAAACTACAAGTAGGTGTTATTGTTTCAGCGGTACTGTAACAGTTTTATATGTTCGAGATCCTCTGAGTCATTCATAACTAGTAGAAGAGTTACTATCAAGAGTTCGTTATCATTATTATAAGCTAGCGTTAATAAATTAGACTATACGGGGAGTATATAAACATGTCTTCCGATAAACCGATTGCGTTCAAAATTGGATTATCAGCTCTACAAAGTCTCAAGAGATCAAGGCGGAAAACAGATTGGAGAATCAATAGTAATAGCAATCGAAAGGCTACAGCTTCTTGCAATTTTGCTGCACAGATGAAGATGAAATGGACTCATGGTGTCAAAGAAGCTTGATAAAACTGTTGTATTTATCTTTGGATGTTGCGAGCTATTGACTGGCGGATCTCGGTAAATCTGCTGAGATAATGCAAGAATGCATTCGACATCAGGGAAAGCGAATTTTTGCAACCAGATTAAGGTGGTCAATGTTCATATTTTTAAAGAATGGTTATTATAGGTGAAATAAAATATTTTCCTGCTCTTTGAATAATGCAATAAAAGAAGAGAGTTGCAAATGTTTGATGACCACTCAAGGGCAGCATTATAGAGAACAGTTTGTCGGGATCTCTTTCTTAAAAGCAAGTAGATCATGACATATGTCCTGTACGAGAGTTGAGTCAGAAGACATGGTGGTCAGTCCAATTCGCTGCGATACGCAGATCACAGGTACGTCATATCTTTGAATGTTATTTCTTTGACGATTTTTTTACCGTAAAAGGTGAAAAACGCACTCTTTTGAGTACGCCATGGTCGCCATCTTGAATATATCCTAGTTTTTTCTTTGTATCTAGGATTATGCAAATAGGCTTAAATGAACTCAATACAAAACACGAATGTCACAAATTTTCAGTGTTCAATGTTTGTTCGTTTCGGGGCTACGTGGAAAAGTTCACTAGTGGGGGAAGGCGGATTCCCTTCCCTCTGTCAGGCCAGATAAGGTTAAATTGATATTCCAGAGGTCAGCCAGCTGGTTGGTGGGAGATGTGTTTCGAGTTGCATATATAACTGGGACTTATGTATGTGTTCACATACTTTATTACATCAACTTCAAAATAGTGCGTCCAGTATTGCATTCCTGTGTAAGGTCTGCATGGTATTCTTGGGGAAAGTATTGATGCGATATTATGTTAATTAATTACATGTTAAATTAATCAGGTGGTTTTAACTTTTGATAACACATGCATTTGGCTGCCAAATGTTTTTAACGAGTATGGTGACTCCCCATTTTTTTTTACATGGATCATCTTCTCTTAACCCGATGAAATAATACTGAAATTTAAAAAAAAACATTCAACCTCTAGGAATGAAAATCCCCTACTGCATTAATGCCAGTTAGCAGTCTCAGTGTTGATCACATATCCCGGATGGCTTTGAGAAAAACGAAAACTACGAGTACGGTGCCTGTTATTGTTTCAGCGGTATTGTAACAGTTTTATATGTTCGAGATCCTCTGAGTCATTCATAACTAGTAGAAAAGTTATTATCAAGTGTTCGTTATCCAAATACTTCATGTTTTCAAAATAAAATAATAAAATCACTTGTAGGTGAGAAAATTATCCAGCTGTAGATTGCAGTAATGACAGCCCATCTCAGCAAGTTAGAGTGCCTGTCGTCCTCATCGATCACTTCCTTGTGGTTTTCCTGGAACGGTAATGTGCCCAATTGAATTCCCTAGCGTTCTACTAAGTACTGACTAATGTGATGTTTGTGTTTTTGGCTGTCATGGACAAAATATAACAAATTGACGGAAAAGGATCTCGCAGAGGATTCTCAATGTATGGGTCAATGGTGAAACAGTATGTGCATAGAGCAAAGCGTAATATCAAGATTTAAGTAAATACCATGTTATTACCTTTATGTTGGCAACAAGTGAGTGAGTGAGTAGGATTTAACGTCGTTTTCAACATTTTTTTAGTCATAACACGACGGTGCACACATGTGCTAGAACACGAGAGCGTCCACAGTTCCTATTATCCTGGACACTGATTAGCCCAGCCAATACAGCACCCATCCACAGAACCGATGTGTCCAAAGTGATACGCCGTACTATGTTGACAACAATGGACATATGGGGACAGGTGGGGCATGAAACTTTTGCCTTCCGAGTTTGAGCAACATCTATCTCAAAATTCACCAAAAATAAACATTTTTGAATTTTAGTTTACTTATATGTTGAACGGACATCATGAAAAACTGTTCACCGCTTCTCTCTTGCAGGAGAACATCTTGTGTTTCTCTTATTTTCATTTCATACACATTTGGGATCTGTGTTAAGCGTCATACGAAACAGGTACTTTGATTTTTGATGCAGAAATTCGTTTATGAACTACACCTGACTATTGAATGTTTAATTTGACGTTTCCTATTTGCAGTATGACGCGACTGTACCGTAAAGGGAACACACAAAGATCCGGTGCAGCGTGGCCTAGATATATGGAGTGGAAAAGATTGCTCTCGCTACTGTAGTATATTTGATCATGAAGCGGCTACACACCATTCATTGCCACGAGCAGGTTCAGGCAGGATAGCGTTAATAAAATGGAATATACTGAGAGTATAGAAGCGTGTCTTACGATAAACTGATTGCGTTCAAAATTGGATTATCAGCTCTACAGCGGCTCTTTAAGAAAGAAGTCTCAAGAGATCAGAGCGGAAAAAATATTGAAGAATCAATAGCAATCGAATGGATATATCTGTATGCAATTTTGCTGTACAGAACGAATCCTTAGAAAAAAACGAAAGATGAAATGAACTCATGGTTTCAATGAAGCTTAATAAAACTGTTGTATTTATCTTTGGATATTGCGAAGAGTTAGTGACTGCCGCATCTTGGTAAATCTGCTGTGATAATGCAAGTATGCAGTAGTTTAACAGTCGACACTACTGGAACTCCAAACTCTTTCTGTGAATTTTTGGTAACGGGTCAATTTGTTAGAGAATGATTATTATTAGTGAAATAAAATATTTTCCTGATATTTAAGCAAGAAAACGCTTTAACCCTATCTGGCTTGGGCTTTTGGGGACCTGTTGTGCCCTGGATGGGGGGGGGGGGACGAAATGGCTTCCCCTCCTAATTATTTTTCCTACCCCTTGAGCTAGGAGGCTGAAACTTGCCACACTATACTCCTGGTTCAAATAGGCTCAAAATGACTCCAATATGATAAACTATAAAGTTTCAGCTCTCCAGTTTTCTCCTTCCGCAGATAGTGCAGAAAGATTGGTAGCCCCCCCCCAAGGCCAGGTAGGGTTAAATAATGCGAAAAAAGGAAGGAAGTTGTAAATTTTTGATGACCCTTCATTGGCAGAATAATGGAGAAAGTTTGTTGGTATCTTTTCCTGGGGCCACTTAGATGATGACATGCATGAATATCCTGTGTGAGTGTGGAGTCAGAAGACACGGTGGTCAACCCAATTGGCTGCAATATGCAGATCGCAGCTATGTCAAAAATGTATGTTATTTCTGTTACGACTTTTTCATCAAAAAAGTTGAAAAACGCACTTTTTTCAGTACCCCATGGCCGCTAGTTTGGATATATCTGTACTGTTACATCGTAACTTTCTATTTGGTAATTTACGACTTCGTTGGAACTCTTCTGTTTTAGAGATAGTTTCGTTCCACGACGAATCTGGAACCATGCGGTCTTGAAATTTACAGTCAAGTTTTGTCTTTCGTTTGCTATCTGATAATCCGCTGCTGACCACAGTGTGAGTATAACGCAAATCATACACATAAATGTAATCATCTGAGTAATTCTAGTGATGCCTAATGCCACTATCGTGTAGGAATCCGCTGAGACATATATCTGGCGAAACAACAACAACGCGGGCACTATATATAACTTTAAATGTATTTTTCTGATATTACTGTTGGATTGCTGATCATATTCGTTCATATGCATGTAGCTCTCTACTGTCCGGTTAGATTACACTGGTTTAGGAGTAATAGCAGTCGTAATTGTTTTCTCTCTGGTTATAAACATCCTGTATCCAGTACATATCTCTGAGGACTGTACCGTAAATACTCGTATGATGCGCGGATCAGTAAATATTTCATTTCATAGTTTTTGACAGCTGATTGTTATAACTTAGCCCTTTTTTGTTTATCATTACAGCAATTTACCCTTATTTTGGTGAGTTTCAAAAGGAACATGAATACAGTATTTTTACATGATGTCCAGGCGTTGTGTCTCAAATTACTGGGAAACTCAGGGGTTGTCTAAACTGTTAAATCCTCCAGAGGTGACGCAGTATAGTAAATTGACTATGACAAGCTGAACTGCAACAAGATTCAACTTGATCCTGGACGTTTCATGACTAAATTTGGACTCCTTTGTGGATTTACTACGGGCATCAGGACACTGTTATCTCACTGACACCGGTCAACGCCTATACAGTATTTTGCACAGTGTTTCGACAGTATCGTGTGGCCGATCTTGATTCATGGAGTCTTCAAGTGTGTATGAGGCTACTTCCGAGTAGATCAGATTTCTCTGACACTATACTGGTTTGACATACGTCAAGATCTATTGGGTTGCTCAATCCTAGCGAACTGGAACTGTCATAATGGGATTGTATGGAACCGCGTGGGAACCATTTGAAATCTAACGCATTTATACATTTCAAAATCAGTTAGTCCATTATTATGGAATACTCAGACCAGGGACCACCCCCTGACAAGGACAGGCCTATACGAGTAAGAACTTTGACGGAGAAGGGTGAAGCTACGTACGAGACGCAGAGACAGGAACATCACGATAAGATATACAGATCCTGGGAATATGTTTGGAAAAAATTGAAAGACTGTGTCGATTGTGAAGACAACTTAAATTCTCTTCGAGAATCTGAAAGGAACTTGATAAAATCTTTCGAAATTTACCGTAGATTGTCAAGTAATTATCTGACATTCCTGATGAAAACATCTACGCAAGAGGCCTTTCAAGAGTTAGAGCGGCATACTCTTGCTGCTACAGAGCATGCCACTATGGTGGACAATATGATGACAGAGCTTGACCGTAGGAGACAGACTTTTCTGGAATCCGCTTCTCTTAGATCCAGGCGGTCACGTCACTCCGCAAAAACAAACAAGACCGGATCCTCCATTGGTTCAGATCTCGCCAGGAAGCGTGCAGAGGCTGAATCAGCCAAAGCCAAAGCTGAATACGCAATGAAAGAGGTCGAGATACGCAGACGCCATGCTGTTATAGACGAACAACAACAACTGGCTCAAGCTCAAGCTATCCGTGTCAAGGCAGAGCTAGATGTAGATCTGGACATTCTACAACACCAAAAACAGGTTGCTGCTGCTGAGGCTGAAGTCAAAGCTCTGCAGGCACACAGTGATTTTGGAGAAGAATCACAGCACAATGGATCAGACATATCTGTACCGATAGAGGATCCAAAAGAACGTACCAAGGAGTATGTCAGCAGACACTTATCATTTCAAGGTACCTCAGACACTTCTGAGAAGGTAGAGTATACTCCACGGCCACCACCGATTGCCCACTTGGATCACAGTCTCAACTTGGACCAAAGATGTGTGCCGTCTGTCAGTTCCGACATGCGTTATGGTGACACGCGTAACATAATACCCACAGTTCGTAATCTGAATGCTCCAACGTATCATCCAATAGCCCAGGAAACTAGGGGAGCAGAATTCATGTCACAACCGAATGTGACACAGTCGTCTTTGACTTCCGATTTCACTCGTAGAGCGAAGAATGACCCGAGTTTCTCATATGATATTAGCGCCAGTACACCTGTCAAGACAAAGCCGATGGCTAAATCCAGCAATACAACTGTCATGACAAAGAAAACCGAGGTTCTGGATCAATCTGATAAAGAGAGTGACAGTTCTGCAGACTCAAAGTGTCCAATACACAAGACAAACCAACATCAGTTGAATCATTGCAGGGCTTTCAAGGCAAAGCCATTAGATGAACGTAAACAACTTCTAAAGGAACTGGGTGTCTGTTTTAAATGTTGTGCCTCAACGAAACAAATGATCCGCTCATGTAAAGAGACAATTCAGTGTGCAGATTGTGGCAGTACTAAACACCCCACAGCCTTGCACGTTAACACTGGCTTAGCAGACAAAGCTAAAGCCCCGGTTTCCTTAACAGATGTTGGCGGGGAGAAGACGAATCAGGGACAACTCTCTTCTACTACGTCTTCTCCAGTGACATCAAAGTGTACACAGATATGTGGAACAGATTTTGGTGGCAAATCTTGTGGAAAGACGATCCTGGTCAAAGTCTATCCTAAGGGCCAGCCCGAAGAGGAAAGACGAATGTATGCGATACTTGATGACCAGAGTAACACTTCATTAGCAAAGTCAGATTTCTTCGACATGTTCATGGTCGACAGTGAAGAAATATCCTACTCTCTTTCATCTTGTGCTGGACAGATAAAGACATCCGGCAGAAGAGCAAACAGTTATGTGGTTGAAGCATTAGATGGCAGCGCTAACCTGGAGCTTCCAGTCGTCATTGAATGTAACCAGATCCCTAACATTAGAGAGGAAATTCCCACACCGGAAGTGACTCTCCATCATCCTCATCTGAACGATATTGCTCGACACATTCCTCCATTGGACGAAGATGCTCAAATCTTGTTGCTTATTGGGAGGGACATTACAGAAGCACATCATGTCCTCGATCAACGTATTGGGCCAAGGAACTCGCCCTATGCTCAGAGGTTACGCCTTGGCTGGGTCATCATAGGAGAAGTTTGTCTTGGGAAAGTACACAGGCCAGATGTCGTAAATGTCAACAAAACCTACCTGTTAGCGAATGGACGTCCGACGACTTTCAAACCATGTGCAAACAGTTTTGTGGTAAGAGAGACTTACATCAATAATGGCAGAGATTCCTTGAGACTTCCTGTGCCCAAGGCGAGCGACTGTGATCTTGGTGCCACAGTGTTTGAGAGAACCAGAAACGATGACAAGGTTGGCATGTCTGTGGAGGACAGGCAGTTTCTTTCAATCATGGACAAAGAAGTCTACAAAGATCCAGGAGGAAATTGGACAGCATCACTTCCCTTCCGGACTCCTAGACCGCGGCTCCCGAACAACAGATGTCAAGCACTCAAGCGAGCGAAAACACTGCATGCCAGTCTACAAAGAAATCCAACAAAGAAGAAACATTTTGTGACTTTCATGGAAGGAATACTAGAGAGAATCATGCAGAGTTGGCGACGCCACTGGAAGATGACGAAGAATGTTGGTACTTGCCAATTTTCGGGGTATATCACCCAAAGAAACCCCATCAATTCAGAGGAGTTTTTAATTCTTCGGCTCAGTTTGAGGGAGATTCTCTGAACAATGTTCTGCTGAGTGGACCAGATTTGACAAACAATCTGTTAGGGATACTTCTCAGATTTCGAAAGGAGCCCATCGCCATGACAGCAGATATACAACAGATGTTTCATTGTTTTCTAGTGAGACAAGATCATAGGAACTTCCTACGGTTTTTGTGGTATCGTGATAACAACCCAGAGAACGAACTTGTTGAGTACAGAATGCGTGTCCACGTGTTTGGTAACAGTCCATCCCCTGCAGTAGCCACGTACTGTCTACGGAGAGCAGCTCAACAGGGTGAAGATGTCTTCGGTACAGACGTCAAGGACCTTGTAGAAAAAAACTTCTACGTGGATGATGTACTCGCATCACTTGCAACGACAGATGAAGCGATTGATTTGTTGAAGAGAACTCAAAAGGCCCTGCTCACAGAAGGCAGCCTACGTCTTCACAAGATAGCTTCGAACAGCGCAGAACTCATGGAAACCTTCCCGTCTGATGACCATGCCAAAGACCTAAAAGATCTTAACTTTAGTACAGATGTGTTACCTGTTCAGCGCAGTCTGGGTCTGTACTGGGACCTGAAATCTGACTCGTTCACGATACAAGTGAACTCAGACGAGAAACCATACACCCGGCGAGGAATACTGTCTACAGTTAACAGTCTGTTTGATCCGTTAGGATTTGTCTCACCCGTGCTCATTCAAGGCAAGATCATTCTTCGAGACTTAATCAACGAGACAACCGGATGGGATGACCCCCTACCTGCTGAACGTCAGAAAGAATGGGAAGAATGGAGAGATTCTCTAAGATTTCTTGAAAAGCTACAGATCCCTCGTACGTATATTAACAAGTCTCTCCAACATGTTATTCGGAAAGAGATACACGTTTTCTCAGATGCCCTGAGAGAGCCATTGCAGCGGTTGCATACCTGAAAACTACAGATGAAGAAGGAACTTCACACGTTGGTTTTGTCTTAGGCAAGACTAAAGTTGCGCCCACACATGGTCACACAATACCGCGCCTCGAACTTTGTGCTGCGGTGCTCGCTGTGGAGATTGCCGAAGTGATTTCTGATCAGTTGGATATTTCACCGGACACCATCCAGTTTTATACAGACAGCAGGATTGTTCTAGGCTACATACACAACCAAACTAGACGATTCTACGTATGTTGCCAACAGAGTCCAGCGTATCAGAAAGTCAACCAAACCAGAACAGTGGAGCTATGTCTCGACAGATCTAAATCCTGCGGACCAGGCAACTAGGCCAGTTTCTGCCTCACACATGGAAGATAACGCGTGGTTGCTGGGCACATCTGCACTGTTTGACAAGAATCAGACGGCACCAGATTCCACCTATACTTTAACGAACCCAGACAGCGACGAGGAAATACGACCACAGATCACTGTGCTAGACACCAAAGTTAAAGAAACACCAATTCTAGGGTCTCGGCGCTTCGAGCGTTTTTCATCATGGAGAAGACTGGTCAACACGATTGCCCTCCTCAAGCACATTGCACATGCTTTCCACGACAAGCACAAATGCAGAGGATGGCATCTCTGCTCAACATATCTAACCATCGATGCCTTTGTGGATGCAAGCCGTCATATTATCAAGGAAGTTCAAATGGACGTGTACCCTGTGGAAATGGCCTGCATCAGGAAGGGAAAACACCTGCCAAAAGATAGTTCACTGCTGAATCTTAATCCTATCGTCGACGACCATGGTATACTGCGAGTAGGTGGTAGACTTAGCAGAGCAGATCTGGAAATCGGAGAGAAGAATCCAATCATCATTCCTGGTCGAAGCCATATTGCTGTTCTACTCATTCGTCACCATCACGAAGAATGCAAACACCAAGGTCGCCACCTTACTGAAGGAGCTGTGCGATCAGCTGGATTTTGGGTCGTAGGAGGCAGGCGTGTTATTTCTTCACAGATCCATAAGTGTGTGACTTGCCGTAAACTACGGGGCAGGTTCGAGTGCCAGAAGATGTCGGATCTTCCATCAGATCGTCTTACACCAGGACCTCCATTTACCTTTGTTGGCGTGGATGCTTTCGGACACTGATCGATAGTTACGCGTCGAACGAGAGGTGGTCAGGCCAACAGTAAACGATGGGCTATATTGTTCACATGCCTCACGACGAGAGCGGTCCACATAGAAGTTGTCGAAGAGATGAGTTCCTCTTCTTTCATCAACGCTCTTCGCAGATTTATTTCCATTAGAGGGAAGGTGAAGGAATTCAGATCGGATCGCGGGACAAACTTCGTCGGCGCGACAGACAGCCTTTCCATTCATGCCATTAATGTTGAGGACGAACAGGTCAAGACGTTCCTGCATAACAAAGGTACTGAATGGATCTTTAACCCACCACACTCGTCTCACATGGGAGGAGTGTGGGAGCGCATGATTGGAGTGACAAGCCGGATTCTGGAAGCCATGATGATAGATGTTGGATCCCATCACCTGACCCACGAAGTCCTTGTTACGTTCATGGCAGAGGTGACTGCGATTGTGAATGCTCGTCCCATTGTTCCTGTTTCTGCTGATCCCCAATGCCCCACTGTACTTTCACCCTCAGCATTGCTTACTCAGAAAACAGATCATGTTGAACATTTCGCGGACCACCTGGATTCGAAGGACATGTATAGGGCTCAATGGAAACGAGTTCAACTCCTGGCCAATATCTTTTCGAGTCGTTGGAGGAAAGAGTACCTACATACTCTACAAACCAGGCGCAGATGGAAGCAGGATGAACCCAATGTGAAACAAGGTGACATTGTTCTTTTAAAGGACAAGGATGTTCATCGAAATGAGTGGCTTATAGGGGTGATTCTGCGTGCTATTCCAAGCGGAGATAACAGGGTGCGCAAAGTCGAAATTCGTGTGGTAAAAGACCATCATCCTGTTACCTACATCCGTCCCATCAGTGACATAGTTGTGTTATTATCGGAGTGATGTTCTCTGAATGTGAACTAATGTGGTTACGTAACCATTCCAATAGTGTTTCGTTTTTCTGTGACTATTGGTGAACTAACTACATTTTCTTTTCATGAAAGAAACTTGACAATGACTGTTTATTAACGGAACATTTCGTTCTTTTCCGGACATTATTCGTATAGTAATATTCAGTGAATATTAGACGAGGAGTGTACTGTTACATCGTAACTTTTTGTTTGGTAATTTACGACTTCGTTGGAACTCTTCTGTTTTAGAGATAGTTTCGTTCCACGACGAATCTGGAACCATGCGGTCTTGAAATTTACAGTCAAGTTTTGTCTTTCGTTTGCTATCTGATAATCCGCTGCTGACCACAGTGTGAGTATAACGCAAATCATACACATAAATGTAATCATCTGAGTAATTCTAGTGATGCCTAATGCCACTATCGTGTAGGAATCCGCCGAGACATATATCTGGCGAAACAACAACAACGCGGGCACTATATATAACTTTAAATGTATTTTTCTGATATTACTGTTGGATTGCTGATCATATTCGTTCATATGCATGTAGCTCTCTACTGTCCGGTTAGATTACACTGGTTTAGGAGTAATAGCAGTCGTAATTGTTTTCTCTCTGGTTATAAACATCCTGTATCCAGTACATATCTCTGATGACTGTACCGTAAATACTCGTATGATGCGCGGATCAGTAAATATTTCATTTCATAGTTTTTGACAGCTGATTGTTATAACTTAGCCCTTTTTTGTTTATCATTACAGCAATTTACCCTTATTTTTGTGAGTTTCAAGAGGAACATGAATACAGTATTTTTACATGATGTCCAGGCGTTGTGTCTCAAATTACTGGGAAACTCAGGGGTTGTCTAAACTGTTAAATCCTCCAGAGGTGACGCAGTATAATATCCATGGTTCTTTGTACCCAGGATTATGCACATAGGTAAAATAAACTCAATATAAAACATGAATGTCACAAAAATTCATCTCTCAATTAGTGTCTGTTCGTTCTGGGGCTACGTGGAAAAGTTCACAAATGGAGGAGGCGGATTCCGCCAGGCCAAAGAGGGTTGAATTGATATTCACACATCCGCACACTGATTGGTAGGAGATGTGTCTCGAGCTACACAATTAAGAAAATGGATGTGAAAACAATGAGGTACATCAAGAATATTGAAAAATACTTGGAAACAAAACACTTACCAAGCGGTTACCGTACAGTTGCGGTTAAGAGTATAGCGTGTTCATCTAGTAATTTTGCTAGACAGGCATATATAACTCGGAAAGATGTACGCGTTCACCTACATTGTTTCATCAACTTCAAAATGGTCCGACCAGTATTGCATTCCTGTGTAAGATCTGCATGGGATTCTTGGGGGAAGTATTGATGCGATATTATGTTAGTTAATCACATGTTAAATTAATCACATCGTTGTAACTTTTGATAACACGATGCAGCCGACATCTTCAGACGAAAGGACCACAGGCGGTCCGATTTCCGTTGCACAAACTCCCTCTTAACTTCGACGATGTCCTTGCACGTAATAATATATAGGGCTTGTTCCGGAAACAAAATCGTGCAACGCTAACAGTTTTTTTCACTTCTTCATTCACTAGGGTTACAGACACTGCTCGTACATATGTCTTTGGAGTAATGTATCTGTTGGAATCATACATGCTATCAGTAATGAGATGTTCTCATGCTAAATTTATGTTGCAGCAAAATATATTGTGAATCTCTGACTCTAAGCCATCGGTCATTAAAGGGAGATCAGTCAGACGATTTGAGCAATAAAGATGGTGAATCATCAAACTGATGCTTGAATGATTGGTTTATTCGCGAAAATTTTCACCTTTCTTTACATGATTTCGTGGTATCATTTGTTGGATTGAAGTGTTTATGGTCGAGCGACTAATTACTCTCCATACAATGTATTTAACCCCTGCCAGTCAGAAATTCACAAACTTTGAGCGATTAAGGCAATTTAAGCTTTTATTTTTGAGACAGTTCACTGTTTTTTCATTGGATAATACGTATATCTTGGCAGATCATCAATGAACGTCACCGGATGACCATACCAGGACATCTCATGCTAATACTTTCCTCAGCGATGACGAACGATGGCTAAGGTAGATAGATCCAGCTTTCCGGTCACTTTGAGACTGATTGGGAATTGAGTACATAAGGATAGTCTTTTCCTCCAGGTATCGGAGAAATTGGTTCTTTTATTCTCACGAATGCACCAAAACAAAAATATGCAAACACCTTCACAAGAAGATAGCCACAACTGATCGACATAATGTATACTCGTCATGTGAATATTCAAACATAGGGCATGTATCTGAGTGTAATGCCGAATGAGTTAAAGTAAATACCATGTCGGAATATACTAATTCTTTTTGTCAAAAGAAAAGCTGACGACCGAGTGAAACCAATTTCACCCAATTTCCTTGCGGTTACGTTTCCAACGTGCATCGTTTATATTGCGTACTACCGGTTAATGCCAGTCAGCAGTCTCAATGTTGATGATAAAACCCGGATGGCTTTGAAAAAACGAAAACTACAAGCAACGGGGTACTTGTTATTCTTTCGGGGGTACTGTAGCATTTTTATATGTTCGAGAACCTATGAGTCATTCATAACTAGTAAAATAGTTATTATCAAGAATTCGTTATCCAAGTACTTCAGTTTCAAGAATAGCGGGCATTGCGATGTCTTCTTGTTTTCAAAATAAAATAATAAAATCCCTTTTATGTGAGAAAACTATCCAGCAGTAGATTGCAGTAATATCAGTCCAATGCCCATCTCACCAAGTTAGTGTCTGTCGTCCTCATCGATCACTTCCTTAGTATGGTTTCTCCGTGACGGTAATGGGCTCAAAGGATTTCCCTAGCGTTCTACTAAGTGCAGACTAATGTGATGGTTGTGTTTTTGGTTGTCATGAACAAAATATAACACATAGATGGAAAAGTATCGCGCAGAAGATTCTCAATGTATGGGTCAGTGATGGAACAGTATGTGCACAGAGCAAAGAGAGAGAGACAGAGAGACAGAGAGAGAAAATTAAGGTTTAACGTCGCAGTCAGAAATATTTCAGCTATATAGCGACCAGAGCAAAGAGTGATATCAAGAGAAGTAATACCATCTTATTGTCTTCATGTTGACAACAATGGTCATATGAGGAAAGGTGGGAGATGAAACGTTTGCCTTCCGATTTTGAGCAATATCTATCTCAAAATGCAAGAAATCGATTAATTTTACCCCAAAAAATAAAATGAACATTTTCGATTTGTAGTTTACTGATATGTTTAAAGGATATCATTGAAAACTGTTCATCGCTTCTCTTTTGCAAGAAACCATCTTTTGTTTCTCTAATTTTCATTTCACTCACACTTGGGATCTGCGTTAAGCGTCATAAAAATAGGTATTTTGATTATTGGTGCATAAATTCTTTAATGAAAGACAGCTGAATATTGAATGTCGGATTTGACGCTTCCTCTTTGGAATATGACGCGACTGTACCGTAAACAGAACACCCACTGATCTAGTGCAGCATGGCCTACATATATAGAGTGGAAAAGATTGCTCTCGCTACTCTAGTATATTCGAGACGGCTACACACCACCCATTGCCAAGAGTAGGTACAGGTAGGATAACGTTAAAAAAATGGACTATGCCGAGAGTATAGAAACAGGTCTTACGATAAATCCATTGAGTTCAAATTGGATTATCAGCTCAACAGCGAATCTATAAGAAAGAAATCTCAAAAGATCAAGGCCGAAAAAAGATGAATACTCAATAGCGATATCAATCGAAGGGATACATATTCAAGCAGACTCAGAAAAACGCAAAGTGTATTTATCTCTGTATATTGCAAAGAGTTACTGACTGGCTGATCTTGGTAAATCTGCTGAGATAATACCAGAATGCAGTAGTTTAAAAGTCGACACTCGGGGAAAGCCTAACCTTCTTTTTCGATTTTTTTTCTCACCAAAAGTGGTCAATGGTTATCTTGTTAGAGAATGATTATTATTTTTCCTGGTCTTTGAAGCAGGAAAATAATGCGAAAAAAAGAAAAAGTTTTAGCTGACTCCTCAGCAGAATTATGGGGAACAGTTTGTCGGTACCATGTATTTGAAATCTGAAAATGGCTGCGATGTTCCTGTCATTGGTGTCCATGTAGTTGGGTAATGTTGGATATCTCAGGCTGGCGGTTTAATGCATTGCCAAATCCGATATAAACAGTTTAGTCGAAAGTATAGGGACACTGAAGGCAGATGCAATATGCATTTATATCCTAAGACGGCAAAATTAAGAATCGATAAATTGGCGAACACCGAATTCTAATCAGATGGTTCATCTGGTCTTTTTATCCTATCGATAAAAAAAGAGAAGTTTCAGTCAATATTCGGTGAAATGTGATGTAATACGCCTCCAAATCTATAGATGAACGTACGAAAAGCACTACCACTTGATCGTTCTTGGGGCTCCCGGTGGCCGAGTGGTCTAAGGCTTCGCTGTTGACCGCTAGTCTCACACTGCTGAACCGGCACAGGTTCGAACCCAGCTGATGCATGTGTGGATGTTTGCCAGTTACTTGCCGATGGGCGGTAGTTCTCTCTAGGTACTCCGGCTGCCTCCACAACCAAACTGGTAGTCATCAAATGAGTGAAACAACCTTGTGTGTGACATTAAGCCAACCTCCTCCTCCTTCCTTGTTCTTAGGGTAATGTGAGAAACTGGAAAACGAACGCATATTTTGGCAGCGAAAATTGTGACACGGATCGTCGCTGAGAATGCTCCTGAAGATCAATTTACTTTACGGATTGATTGCATACTACCAGGTTGTTCACATGGCGTGTTAAATTTTGTTAACATGGTCAAGCAATTTAACTGCATGGGCCAACTCCGGGACAGTAAGATCATCTATGGTGGTGGCAGACAGTGGTTGATACGTGACAGGAAAGCATCGTTATGGCCGGGATAGACCAAATACCTCCATCAATATGATGTCGTGACATGGTAATTAAACTTAAGTTCGTTACATCTTTGATACTCAAGTCTTTGAAATGTCTACAGTGAAGATAAAGTGAAGACCTATCCAGGCCTGGAGCAAGGTGGGGGTGGGGGGGGGGGGGGGCATTTCGCCCATGTCCCCTAAATATTGTTCTTACCCATTGAGGTAATTAAGGGGCTGTGAATAATCAAGACCAGAAGTTTTTTTAGGTTATTTATGGGATTTTCTTCGCGAATAATAACGTGTTGAAGAAAATGATGAAACAAGACTTTTCTGGTACCTTTACATGACCGCCATTTGAATTTTGCCATGATCCTCTGCTCGGGAAGGTATCAAAATAAGCTCAAAATGAACGCAAGATGATATGCTACAAAGTCACGTGGTGTCTTTCCGGGAAGAGTGTAGACAGTTTGGTATGGTATGCTCCCACCTCCCTTCCCACTTGGCTTGGTAGGGTAAAGATTTTCAATGGACAAGATGGTAAATGTGGAACATTATCAGAACATGCTGAACAGAATGAAAAGGAAAATTTAAACAGAAATTAGTGAAGACTATATCAATATATTCATGCCAGTGAACGTGTAGTGTGAGTTGAGAGAAGTAGTGATAACATGAAATGGGAGCGAGGGTATAAAACAAAGTCGCATGTTGATAATCTGAATGCATTATACACACAGACATCACACGGACGATGAGTGGTTAGCGTGCTCAATAGATCTACCAAATACACGATAAAGCAGTTTTAGCTGTAATTCCAAAAATATCAACAATAACATTCAGTCTACAAAAGTGGTTCATCTCAATTGATGACATTGGGAACAATGCAGTTTTCGACAAGTTGGATTTGGTGGACACTAGCAAGTTCCTGATAGATTCGGGATTTCAGAAAAGTTCGTGCCAAGTCATACATGGTCATTGTGAGGAAGGCCTTGAGTTCAGCATTGATAATAGCAACCGTGGTAATAGAAACCGTTACAGAAGGACGAGAAAGACGAAAAGGGCGTGAATTATAACCAGTCTGCTACGTGACCAGTGAATGGACTCTGTTAGCCTGGAACAACAGTGTGCGGCAAAGATTCCCAGAAGTTAGTATGTAATCAAAGACGGAACCATTCGCGATTTTGCGATGAAACAACGAATAATTGTCGCTCGCTCACCCGAATCCGGCTGATATAGTCACTTTGCCAACATGATTTCTTTATAAGACCAATCTAAGAATCAGTATATAAGGAAAATAAATAGAGGATTTGATGTTAAGCCATTCCGCTGATTGACTACACACAATCTATCTGAATACGATCGCAGTCATACCGTTTCAACATGGAGAAGCACATGTACATGGAGAAGAAAATATTTAGTACCGGTATTTCTTAATACATGAATATCAAGGACATAAATTTTACTTATGAATTGATTAACAAGAAATTGTGCAAAAATTATATCACAACATTTAAAAGGCTTTGAGAGTCATCACCAGTGTTCTACTTGAAAATGACACATTTTTGGTTGCTACGAAAATCATTCCTGAATTTGAAGGTGCAATAGTCAAACAAAGAAAACGAACATTCCCTATCCTTCGCGAATATCAAATACAGGCATACACTATGGGAAAAGAAAAGTTTGCGATGATGAACTCCAAAGGTATGAGTCATAGGATACGTTCACCAATAGGAAAATCATGAGAGTCATATGCCAAAATCTTGCAAGTGAATGGGTGAACGAATTAAAGAGTACTTATTGGGAATTGGCCGCACACGACTTGGGTGACCATGTTTTTCCAGACCATACTCAATTCAATCAATTCAAGTTTGAGAGAATTCGGTCCATCGTCATTTTAGGTGCGATGTTTTGCTTCCTTCAGTATCATGGTTTCCATTAGGAACTGATCTAAATATTTGTACTGTTGTTTTTTAAAATATGTGTTAAAGATATGGATTCTCTGCATTTGGTATTTCACTGAAATGGAAATTATGGAGGTAATTAATTTCATCATCTAGAGTTATAACAAATTAGTAAAGTTTTCATGGACATGGTCATACACAATAACCGAAATGGACATGGTCATGCACAACCGAAGTGGACATTATCATGCACAACAACCGACATGGACATGGTCATGCACAACAAGCGACATGGACATGGTCATGCACAGCAACCGACATGGATATGGTCAGTCACAACAACCGAAATGGACATGATCATGCACAACAACCGAAAGATCAGAATGCGTCAATACAACTCATAACCGACTACAAATTTACTGTCACTGTAACAGTGATGCAAGGTCAAAAGCTTCGTGGATTAAGTCAGAATCACGCCTGACACTTTTGTCGTCCGATATTGAGCAATTCTAGCTAATAATACGTTAGATGTAATTATTCCACTACAACTAAAAAAATTCTAACTCAGTTATGAGAAACTTTTCCAGTATGACACTGTGTAGAAAACCGTCTGGAAAATGATCTGGTAAAGCATGACACACCATCGGCGTCAGATTCGACATTCAATATTCAACCGTCATCCACAAAAGAAGTAATTCTTCGTACGACAATTAGCATCTATTTCAAATATGCAAGAAATGAAAATAATAAAAAAAAAAACATCGTATGGTTTCCTGCAAGAAAAAAGCGGTCATTAGTTTTTCATTGATGACCGCAAAATATCATAATGTTCTTTCCGTGAACTCCTTATACTGATCTGATCAGCATAGAGTGGAAGAGATTCCGCTCATTATATATACTTCCAAGGACGAAAAAATTAGTTCGAGCTGCAGCACATCACCAATCTTCGGGATCAGGGAGAGGCCGTGTACGATTGATGCTCTGAATGTACCAAGGGTATAGAAAAGCGCGTTCTGCTAGGTGAAAATCGATCACGTTTAAAATAGGATTATCGGCTCAACATGGGTTTCATACCAAAAAAGACTCAAGAGAACAAAGCGAAAACAAATGTTGAAAAATCAATAGCAATCATGTTCCGGAGGGATTCTTGCAGTTTACTGCACAATAAGAATCCACAGAAAAAATATGACGAAAGGGACTCCTGGCGTTTTGGAAATGAAGCTTGATAAACCCTTTGAATGAGGTTATCTTGGATACGGCGGAGAATTATTAGCCGCTGGAGAGAAATATTCGAAATCCTGATCCAAATATAAAGAATGTTATTGATGTTAACCATGTTAACCCTTCCAGGTCTGGGGGAGCCATTATGGCTCTCTTACAAAAATTGAGAGCTGACAGTCCGTGACCATTTAGTTTATCATATTGGGGTCTTTTGGGGCCTATTTGCATAACCCCCTGAGCAGAGGGTCATGGGAAAATTCAAGATGACGGCCACGATGATACCAGAATTTCTGCTTTTCCGCTAGGAAAAATGGCCAACAACTATTATATTTTACAACACATTAATATTTACTAATTTATCATGCAGTTTTTACAGAGAAATTACATAAATAAAAGAACTCGAAAAATTCTACCGAAAAATCGAACAAAAAAATGCATTTTTGAAAATGACGTCACTGTGACGTCATCAAAGCTACCATCTTGGGTTTTGTTTTACATTATCTGGTAGAGCTTGACTCATGGGTATAGTGACAAGTTAAGTTTCAGCTCCCTAGGACAAGGTGGAAAAAAAATAATTAGTAGGAAGCGAAATGCACACCTCCTCTCTCTTCTCAGGCCTGCATGGACAGGTCTCAGAAAGCCCAGGCCAGATTGGGTTAACATATAAGCTTGTAAACGGACACTCCACGCAATTCATATAGTTCACGTACTTTTGATTCAGCAGATATGTTTTTTTAGATTTGAATTATAATCTGGTTATATCATTATTAAGATTGTCACATTATTGGCGTTTGTTGCGTAAGCTTTCCTCCTAAAGTTTGCTTCTCATCTGCTCAGTTGACTTGACAGGTATTGACGTGAAGATGTCAGTGGTGGAAAGGTACGCATTGAGTGTTAAACCATATACTCCAGCTCTACCACTATAAACATGTTCCTTTTACCTTCATGTCCAGACAAGATTCATAATCTCATTTTTCTCTATAAATAAGCGGTAAAATGCAATCGTGGTTGGAAGAAGAAGGGTGAAAGTTGGCAAGAGATCATAAATGGGGCCAAAGTTTTGGTAAACGTCTCGTCACCAATGTTAAAAAAACGCATTACTCGGTGCTCTCACATGCAGGTATTGTCCGTCTGTCTAGCCAGGGTCACTGACTTCGACTGAGCCTCCCTGTCACTTTTAGATTGACTCTCTTTGTAGTTCATTGTGAGATTGTTTTTGTTATCAGCTGAGATTTTTTTCTATTTTCACAAATATATCAATACAAATATGCAAACACATAAACAAGAAGACAGCTACAACTCAACGAACATGGATGAAATAATGTGTACCCGTGTGACAAATATTGAAACAAAGACATACCCACAAAACATGTATTTATTCGGGTCCTTGTTGAACAACAACAAGTGAACTGAATGAGATTTTGTGTCCCAAAGTAGTTGGAGTAAACGACAATTTGGACCAACCCAACTATTTGCCAAGGGTCCCAATCGGACTTTGAGGACGACATTTCGTTTTACATGCATAACATACCACGTCCCATCACTTCGCAAAATGCCCAATCGCGAGGACCTTCCCAACGCTCCAAACGGACGCCACTTCTAAAAAACTAATCTGGAGGTCGCTGGTTCGCATCCCGCATGGAACTCGACAAATTTGCAGCCCCAAAATATGTGCTGTGCGTGAGATAGTGTAATCGCAAAATAATGAAAATGCTTTATTAAAACTGATTTATGGCTTTATGGTAATACGGAAGTTTCCATTCTGTCATGATAAGAGTTTTTGCCCCTGTCCGCCAGAGGACGTTTGAATCGGGGAGGACAAAATCCCATACAATGTATCTTTCTTGTAGCAACGTTGTATTGTGACGTCATGCAACAATCAGATTTATCTACATGATAAATTAGTAAATAATAGTCTGGTGCGAAATAAAATATACTTTGTCCCATTTTACTCGAAGAAAAGCAGGAATTTTGAAAAAAAATGTCGAAAATATCACTCTTCTGATGCCCACATGGCCGCCATCTTGGATTTACCCATGATCCTCTACTTAGGAGGTTATGTAAATAGTCTCAAAATGACCCCAATATGACAATTAAAAAGTCACGGAGGGCTAGCTACCATTTTTTTTGTCGTTCCGGAGATTGGGAAGAAAGTTTGGTAGGGGAGCCATAATGCCCCTCCAGGGCCCGGTAGGGTTAAACAGCCATCCTGGACTGCATTTCTATTAAAGTCGTGGCTTACGCGAGGCCAAAGAGAAGCTTCGAAAATCGAATTCAAATCGAGCGAATCTGCTATTACAATGCTTTTAATGAACGAAGATTGTAATACAATATACATATCGTCTTCATGATGTCGTGCTGTGAGGGTGTTGCTTTGAAACGGGTTTATTGGTATGGTTCAATATCGGCATAGTGTGATCCTCTCTGTCGAGGGCAGATAGTGGTCGATGCGTTGATAACAGGACGATGTCGTCCATCACTCAGACTTTGCAACACTGTAGTTCAATTTAAGTTCGTTACATCATTGGAAATTGCCCCTGGATATTAAATCTACCTGTGTGAGCAAAAATTTCTGTTCGACAGATTGCATTAACTTCAAGTCACTACCTGTCTTTGGAATTTAGAGAGTCTACCTTTCTCATCGACCACTTTCTGATGCTTGGTTTTCCACGCTGGAAATGTGCTCGTAGGAACTCATCGGGGTTCCATTATGATACACAGTAATACGAAGGCTACATTATGTTGATAGCTCAGAAATTGAGCGGAAAACTTCTAATGTACATGTATATTCTGAAACTGGAATCTCTCCAAGAGAATAGAATGGGAATAATAGAGATATGAATAAAAACTATACACACAGCTTCATGCTCATACCAATGGCCATGTATGTATATATGTATGTATGTGTTGGCGAGATGGGTGATGAAGTTACACATCGCCTTGACAAGCAATTATGTTGAGAAGACAGCATGGAGTAACCTGGGAATAAGTCGATTGACCCCACAATCTGTATTGTGCTCCAAAGACGAAATGCTTCATATTCAAAATCGCCTCGCTAGACGGATCAGTTATGATGCATATTAGTATTCATATGATGTTTGTCTTAACATGTCTTTGTCTTGTTTGTCTTAGTATTCGGAAAATGCTTATGATATTCAGGATTTCTAAATATTGCACTTTTTGTCTTACAATTGTCAATGTCAAGAAGGTTTCACTGCCTGACAGAGATAGAAAATGACAGAAACCATGACAACGAATAATATTCCCCATTCTTGCTTTGAGGATGACTCGATTATATGTAGCTCTGTAAAACTGATATGGTAATAGTAATTAATTATAATAAATAATAATAATCAGGTATATGACCAGTGACCAGTATTCAACAAGCAAACGAAAACGTGTGATATCGATCTGTAGAACGCAAGGTACAATTTGCATCCAAAGGCTGTATGCCATTCTGTAATACTGGGCATTAGCTTGGTAATTAATTCCATGGTAAGGAATACATGTTCATTTCCAGTTCATTGAAGCAGAAAAACGCCGATCGTTTTGAGAAAAAGGAAAATAAATTTTCTGATGTCCCCTCATGGGCGCCATTTTGAATTTAGCCATTGTTCTTCATCTTTCCTGAAATCTAAGTAGATCATGATGTTGATATTGTACGAGTTTTGGAGAAAGCCAAGGTGATCAGTTCAATTGGATACCATGTAGATATCACAGCTACGTCATATCCATGAAAGTGTTTTTGCGCTTTATCAACGGAACAGCTGCAAAAAAAGAGTGGACCCTCTATGCCACCATATATGATTTACTCATGACCATAGCCCAGTAAATCTTTTACGACATCAATTCGCACGAGATTGACTAGACTGGGTCATTAGGAAATTTATATTGACAGTGCCTATCTTTGAACCAAACCAACCCAACCCGAAGCAACTGATTCAACATGGATAAATCTTTGTATCAAGCAAAATATTTTACATCTTGCTTGAACATCCCAGAAAACAGTTTACTTATTGAACTCGTGACGCAACGCTGGCCATATTAGGTCATTTGGAAATTAATATTGATCCGCACCTACACCTGCGCCGAACATAGAACTAATTTAATATCGGTCCCTTTTTTGGTCCAAGGGCTGGCCGATTGAAATAGCCTAGAGAAAAAATTAATATTGATATAATGTGACCCTAAAATAATTTCAGATCTTTGATCTCTATTACGTCATTTTGATCTTGGTTTCCACTCTTGTCTGAAATATCACTCCGCTTTGAACGAATTAAGCATGGCTGCCGATTTGAGAGCTACAAAAGTTACATACGGTGTCCACGGCTAGCCGTCTAATGCATGTACACGTTTTTAGGGATGTGACTCGCCATTCATCGTCGACACCCGTCCGGTTGCTGTTGATGATTCGGATTATGGACGACGACAGAATATTTAATGTCGGATCGAAAGTCTATAATTATGCCAATGCAAGGTAAAGAAAAATACCTTTATCTGTCACGTTATTAATGAATCATCATTTTAACAGTAATATCTTTGGGATCTCGGACTCTCACCAATGCGGCCCGGGTTCGATTCCGCATGGCGTCGATTCGTTCGTATGTGAGATTGGGTTTCTGGTCCCAGACCGTGCTCGTGAGTTTCCCTCCGGGTACTCCGGCTTTCCTCCCACACCGCAGAACCAGATGTATGATTGTGAGATATATTTCTGTGTATGAATGTGCTCGGCCCAGTGGAAGATTGGCTTATAGCCAAACTGGCTACCGAGGGTAAAAGAAAGATTATTATTATTATTATTATTATTATAGCTTTACTGCACATCAGAATGCCGAAAACAGTGAAATTAAACGTTCAGCGTTGAAGAACTGAAACTGCCCGTCATTCAATTTCAGCGTCAATAAACGAAAGACGTATTTCATATAACAGCATTAACAGCATAAAAAACAGCAATCATAGAATACATAAATATAGGCTAGTTTCCTGCAAGAGAGATGTTATCAACAGTTCTCAATGATGCTAGCAAAACATCATGATGTTCCAAAAATATCAATCCGTATCGCTGATCAGCATTCTTAATCCACTGATATTCATTGTAAAGTCGTTATCCAGAAAATGATGTATCTCAGTCACGAAAGCGGTATTTCGAAGCATTATCGATGACCGGTGGAGCCAAATTCCAATAATCGAAGCGTTACTCGCAGGTAATAGTTTCAGCCATTCCCTGCATCGGATGAACTCATTAACCCTATCTGGCCTGGGTTTTTGGGGACCTGTCGTGGCCTGGGGGGGGGCGAAATGACCCCCACCCTAATTATTTTTCTCACCTCTCGAGCTAGCTAAAATTTACCACACTATACTCTTGGGTCAAGCTCTACCAGAAAATGTAAAAAATCCAATATGGCCGCCATGATGACGTCACGGTGACGTCATTTTCAAAAACGGCATTTTTGGTCGATTTTTCGGTCAGATTTCCCGAATTTTTTATTTATGCAATTTCTCCGCAAAAACAGCATGATAAATTAGTAAATGTTAATGTGATGTGAAATAAAATAGTTTTTGCCCACTTTTCATAGCAGAAAAGCAGAAATATGACAAAACATCACTTTTCTGGGACCCCACATGGCCGCCATCTTGAATTTATCCTCGGGGGGTCATGCAAATAGCCTCAAAATGACCCCAATATGATAAACTATAAAGTCACGGAGTTTCAGCTCTCTATTTTTGTCGTTCCGGAGATAGCGCAGAAAGTTTGGTACGGGGGCCATTTCGCCCCCCCCCCCCAGGCCAGGTAGGGTTAATTAGATATTTTTTTTAAATGGAACCGGTTTCAAATGTTGTCCAGCCTGCTTCTAGTCAATTATTAAAAAAACACCAAACCATTCCGATGAAACTAAGCAGTTAGAAACATCTTTAACATTACTTCAACCCTCATTTGTCAGGGTTCTCTCTTAACACAGATGCGTTATGCTCATCTTCCCTCCTTTTCGTATCAGTAATATGAGTGCAAAACTGATTCTATAATCTATGCAGTCAAAACTATTTTGGTAATTTTGCCGAAGGATCTTGTTTCGTAAATTCATTTCAGCTATTTCTTCTAGTTGGACATTGTTCTTAACTCGTAACAAATAAAATATATCGTTCAGAAACAACATACCGTAGATGCTTTTCTATTCACGGAAATTATCTTTCGCGGTTTCCATTCAAAAGTATTTTCGCTGGACGTATCTTTCGTGGCCGCCCAGGTGAATGAGAGGTTTCAAAACTGCTAATCAGTTAACATAGCAACTTTGCTAACGCAAGTTATTGTACATATCTAATATTGTTATCGTCCTAGACGCCGACGAAAAGAGGTCTGTGGCCTGTCGAATTCTATCGAGGTATATTTTTAAATAAAGTGTATTATTATTATTATTATTATTATTAACGCAACTCAAGCTGGGAACTCTATTTGAATGGTGTTTCAATCATCGAGACCCTTCTGGGATGCACCAAGCCGATTAACACAACTCTGGCAGCAAGTATAATTCAGGCTATATGTTCTCACAAAAGAACATTTTTACACGACCCGAAGACCAAAAAAAATTGATCTGACCGGGGAGCAAAGCATACATATTTGATAAACCACCTTGCTAATTATCAATTGCAAATTGTTGAAAAAAAAGAAGAAGAAATATGTATTATCTTCGTAGCGGTGCAACAACAGCAGCAACGGTATACTAGCTGGACATGCTCGAGAAGACATATATTTCCAAGACGATTCATCGTTGTTTAGCAAACGGCCTGCATGGTCATATCTGGGTATAGTTCGCGGAATACCTTTCACGCCGAAAATAGCGAAAGTTTATGCCGAGCGAATATGGCATTTACAACGGTCCAATTTTGAAGTTGATGATCGGTATTTCTGCTCTCCGTAGCTGCAAGGTTTACACGTAATACAAACACCGATGATGGAATACTCTAGAGTGGAATTTAATATTGCATCAATTTGCACCGCGCATATAACCCTCAGATATTTATCAAAATACAAATATAATCCACATGACAATGATGACCAAGACAGAGTGAGTTAGTCAAACGTGACTGTCGGTTTGTCCCCATAGGCTAAAATGTATTGGTTTAATCTTGAAATTTGTCATGTTAATCATTCCGTGGTCGGAGCAAACAAGGATTTATCGTGCAATGTTATTCCTCAGCTCGATACCATCAACGCGTGAGAGCCTGTAGTGTTTTACACATGCACTCGTTTCTAGATCTAGATTTTCTTGTGCAATACCACGGTTAACGTTGCTCAGTATCTTCAGACCTAACTTAGGCTTATATCGACAAAACCAATATAGTATGTTTGGATCTCGAACTTTTGTGAACTGCTACATGTATCCGTATATTTCCTGTGGTTACACAAGCATGAAACTTTCAGACCGCCATGTCGGTTTTTCTTCGCGAATGCTTAGCGCCATAGGTTTGCTGTTTGTCCGTTGCAATGCCTGAACGGTTGTTGAATACGCACGTGCAGAGCATATCGTTCAGTATACCATGGGGATTAGAGTGGAGTAGTATAATCAGAGCATCGCGCGACATTCCCACTCAAGTAATATCTTCGCAAACCCTGATCAGAAATCCATTAACTCCTATGCTATTCTCATGGCCTATTATTTTCGTCCGGTTGTTAAAGCATTATTATATATAATTTGAGGGGTTTGCTTTTCACTTCCTGCAAATTCTCGGCCTTTTCGGAAGAAGACTCCGCATGCGCAGAACGGACACTCGTAGTGAATAGATACATGTACTAAACATAGACGCGCGTTAAACACACTAATCAAGCTTTGCCAACATATACATGTTTAAAAGCATAGGCATGGAAACCACCTTACGTAAAACCGATGTCAGCTGTAAATAGTTCCACACCGAAAATATGCAAGTATTAAACCCACTAATTGCTGTTCCTTTTACTTTCTGTTTGGACCACTTAAGAGGTTTCGTTATCTTTCACACACAAAAAAGGTTGACGGTAACCCCCCCCCCCCCTAAATAACAGCCTTATACTAAAGTACTTGAAAAAAAGAACCATGCGGAAAGCCATATATTCTGACCATTTTTTTAATATAAATTAGTTTTCTTATGAATGAGAGACTCGAAGAAATAACATGCATTCCAATAGGATATTAGGGTGTAGTGAAAAACAGACACGCACGCAAATATATTCTCAATTTATTTAAATGCTCAATTTCCCTTACAACCCAATAAGATGGGAAATTTGTGGGGTTTATGTCGGGCAAGCTGTGTAGGGATCATGTGGGGAATGTGTAGGACAGCCAATGTGGGGAATGTGTAGGGATTTGGTAAAATCCCCACATTGGACTTAGTCGTGGAAAGGGAGTTTCTTAATGCTGCTTAGCTGAATTAAATCCCCGCACTATCCCAACCTCAGTCGCACGTGTTCCCTACATGTGGGGATGATGCGGGGAACTATATCTAAAGCTGGTATGGGATCGACCCACAACATTCCTGCAGTAAGTCCAGCATGGTACAGAAAACCCCACAATATCCCCACGTGGGGAATCTGCGGGGCAGTACTTCCAGCATGGGACAGAAACCCCCACAACATCCCCACGTGGGGAATCTGCGGGGCAGTAATTCCAATATGGGGCAGGAAACCCCACAAAGAGGGATTTCAACATCCCCACAGTAACCCTACAAAATCTCCACGTGTAGGGATGGTGTGAGGTTGTCGCCCCCGATTGTACCAACAATGGGTTATTTTCTGGGTAGTTATTTGGGAGTGGGGAATGAATTGGGCGAGCACTCTACAGTATCCCCACAAATGGGGAAATTACGGGGCAGGGTGCCCAAAACACCATCTGTACGGAATTCCTGGGGTGTGGGGCAGGGGCATCTTCTATCTGAAAGGGCATGTCATTTGTACAGACTGTCTAGTATGTCCGGATTCCTCCTGCAATGTCATCAATCCCTTAAAATAACCACCAGCAGAAGCAAAATCCACGCGTATTTCACCTTTTATTCTTTAACAGCATAAAATATACATTGTACCCTGTTTTAAAACACCCGAGCACAAAATGGGAAGCACATTGAAAGTATGTGTCAAGTAGAATGGTTTTTCATCCCTCAAAGGTTTAAACAAATCTGTCTTGGTCTTTTCCCACCTGTTGTGGGATGGACTTTGGCATTCCTTGGGGGACTGTTGTTGTCATCGTCAGAGGATGACGAATCCACGGCAGATGAGGGTGAAGTTGAAGAAGAGTCCACCAGCTCTTCTGACATGTGGGGATCATGCTTCTTCATTGGTGTTTTCTGGCGGATTCTACCTGACCTTGCTGCACCATGGCATTTCGGAGTGATGCCTCTCCTTACTTTGGACCACGGTGTGACCTTGAACTGGTTGCAAGCATAACCTGGAAGTCAAACAATGAAAAACGATTAGTATATTTCGAATGCCCGAGCTATCGTAATAAATTAATACAGGAAACAAATATGGTTGAGCATACAGATATTCCAGTTCCATGATTATGGCAGTCAAACACTGACTCCTACAAAACTGGCTAAATCAAAACACAATAAATTCAGATCACTCTCATCACTGATCAGAACATTTATGTTCATATAACTAACAGCATAGGGTTCGAGATACAGATCTACCAAAGAGCAAGTAATATTTTTTTTCAAATTTATATACGAAGCTGTGCATCTGAGAACCTCTTGATTCTTCGATAACTTCAAGTTATCAAGCCACAGAAACCTGATTCATAGTGAGCAGTTTGATGGTATTCGAGATATGGATCATTAATGATCTTGCATGAGGCTTTCTATGGCCCTGGGCCTATGCATCTGTGATGCAATTCCTATAAACGACGGTTTATTCTGGTAAATGAACGGTAAAGAATCCCCGTAACCCTATCTGATTTGGAACGTCAATTTCAAAAAGACCGATCGAGCTTTCGGTCAGATTGTTTTGATTTCTTTTTCTTGATGTAATTTCTCCGCAAAAACTGCATGGTGAATTATTAATTATTAATCTGATGAGAAATACAATTTCCTCTCGGAAAAGCAAAAAATTTGAAGAAAAATGATGAAAAGATCATTTCTCTGATACCGCACATGGCCGCCATCTTAAATTTACCCGTGATCCTTTGCTAGAGTGTTATGCAGATAGGCCCAGAAATGACCACAATATCATGAACTGTATAGTCAGGGAGTGTCATCTCCCATTTTGTTGTGTTTTCAGAGATTGCACCGAGAGTTTCGATGGGGAGCCTTAATATTATCTTGGCACACATCATAAGGAACTCGAAACCCTTTGGTACTGAAAGTTCAAGGGAATACGTAACTACGGCCTTGAGTGATCTTTTGATAGATTACCAATACACGTCACCAGAGGACCATAAATATAAACAAAGTCCTATCTCCCCCATGGTCGTTCTTCTCGCGGGCGATATTATGATAAGAACAATATTATGAATAAAGGATAACATCGTGTTGAGAATACAGAACGGTGTTATCAGTCACTACATCAAATACACCGGAGATTAAAGGAAAGTAGAACATCCAAGGGCTGAATAAATACTTTTGATGGCATCGCGTGTTAAAAGCAATTATCCATGTTTAATCAACTCTACATGTTGTGGGGATTATAATGTTACAGAGTAACATTCTCGCTTCGAACTTTAGGTCAAATACATGTAAGTAACGTGGGGTCAAATCAAGATATTTTACCAAACTTTTTACGAAAGTTTAGTAATTGAAGATTGAATCTGGTTCAAGCTAAAACACTTCACATTCTATTCAAGTGGGCTCATTTTGAAGATATTCACATAATCCCTGATAGAATGTATCATGAGAAAATCCATTATGGCGTCTCGTAATTGTCACCAGACAGTAGCTAAATTTGCCCATAACTACTAATTCTAAATGTTAGACATATCAAACTTCCCAATTTTTCATCCGAAAGTATTGTGAATCCTTATCAATTTCTCCATGATTTTTTCATAACGTTTTTCAGAGTGGCCTTCTAATATGCTGTTGAGCGTAAAGTCGTGCAACGTTTTTCTAAGTCAGTCTCGTTTCAAAGTTATCCAAAGTTTAAGATGAAATGTTCATTTCAGACGATTGTGGGTTTTTTTCTCAGTGTGGGCTCATTAACAGATACCTAAGCTGCTTCTTAGCTATTCTTGTTTAACGAATTGAGAGCTGACCCTTTGTGACTTATAGTACAATATAGCTTATTACATGAGGATGATTTTGAGCCTATTTGCATAGCAAGCGTCAGATCCGACATTCAATATTCAGCCGTCATCCTTAAAAGAATTACCGCATCAATAAGCGGAAAAAACATTTCATATGACATTTAGCACCAATTCCAAATGTGTATGAAATAAAATAATAAAAAAATAAAGATGGTTTCCTACCAGATAGAAGCGGTCAACAGTGCTCAATGATGTCAGCAAGACAGGATGATGTTCTTTACATAAAATCCCAATCACTGACCACTATTCCTTATCCAAATGAAGTCATTCCAAAGTATATATCCTATGCAGTTACGCTTTGTCTTAACTCCCGAGCAGAGGATCATCGGTAAATTCAGAATGACAGTCTTGTGGGGGTACCAGAAAAGTTATCTCTTTTCTTCATTTGTTTTTCTATTCTGCGGATGGAATTGCTCCCAAATCATTTTATTCCGCATAGGTAATTATTTATTAATTTATCATTCAGATTTATGAAAGTAAATTGCATAGATAAAAAATGGAGAATCGGTCGATAATGTATTCTGGGAAAATGATCGATTAATCGGTTTAACCATGTGGTATTTTTATTTTCATATTTGCTGATATTGCTAGACCCAAAGCTTTGGTGAGATCTACATGTACCTAGTCTAAGGAATAACAAAAGATTTAGGGACTCAAGGCTGCAGTACACTCCAAATCGCCCAGACTAGATATGTGTACAATAAACGAATCATTCATAGATATGGTTAAAAAATCCAGTTAGCGTCACAACGTGACAGACTAGGCCACTAAGGGCCTCCACTTAAAGTTATCACATTTTGTAATAAATATAACCCTCCAGTTGCAAACTACGAGGTGTGCACTAGTTTTTGTGTTACTTATCAATTCCGTTGGACCCGGATTAAGGGAGCGTGACTTGGAAACAATTACACCACAAGCCTGGAGGATTAGTGGACACCAGCATGGATTTATCGATACGAACATCACGATGTATTGTCGGTATTCTTGAACACTGTTATATTCATGCGACTTAATTTCAATTTATCTCAGTCTTATGCCAGAGCATCGATATTCATGAAAGCCTCAGGAGAAGAATTATTGAATAAGGTCTTTTTTGCGTTCTGCGCGAACACACACATATATTCGTATAAGATGCACGTGGATAATTTACCAATGACTATCTGGAGGTCATGAAGCACTGAAAACGGCCTTACTGCTTTCGTGGTAAATTGACTGCTCAAATTACATGTAGGAACTTTCACAAATATTCGAGAATACGCATTACCCCCTAATTTTTATGTAGTTTCGACTAATCTCAAAAATGAAATGACGTGGATATACAAATAACAATAAATTTTCAATGAGATTGAACTCTTCTCCTCGAGTATTAAAAAGTGCTTCGGAAATGCACCCTTGTTGATCAGGAAATGAAGCTTGTTCAAGAAACACTGCACGAAAGTTGGATTCTTTAGGATATTGGGAATCTGGCTTCCTGGATGCGTGCAATCATCAGGGGATTGAATTACTTTGAGTTGCTTGTGAGAAAATTTAGAGTCAAGATTTTCAGTGTCTGTCTTCGGCAGACATGTCGCTTTCTCCGCGGGTGCACACACATGTTCGTATAAGATGGACGCAATTAATTTGCTATGATTATCTGGATCGAGCACATAAAGCACTAAAGAACGACCTTAATCGTTTTGTGGTAAATTGGTTGCACTCATCTGAAGAAAAATGATATTCTTTAATATTCGCCACACATAAATGAACTGCCACACAAGATAGCTTGGATTTTCCGCTCAAACATATGCTAATTTCAGCTTACGGTCGTCACCTGTGTGTTCGCGGTGTAAGTGGTAAACTTAAGGTCCTTTCGTCCGACGTCATCACGGTGAATTTGGGAATCAAGCCGGAAACGATTTTTCTCCTATTTAACTTTTGGAAGGTTGTGTTAACCCTATCTGCCCTGGGCTTTTTGGGACGTATCCTGGCCTGGGGGGGGATGGGGTTGCGAGAGGGCTGAAACTTACCACAAGATCTACCAGAAAAATGGGTCAAGATCTAACAGAAAATGTAAAAGAAAAAATCCAAGATGGCCGATTTGATGACGTCACAGTGACGTAATTTTGAAAAACGGCATTTTTTGGTCCATTTTTCGGTCGGATTTTTCGATTTTTTTATTTATGCAATTTATCCGCCAAAAATTGCATGATAGTGAATTAGTAAATATTAATGTGATTTGAAATAAAATAGTTTTTGCCCACTTTTCTTCGCGGAAAAGCAGAAATTTTGACGAAATATGACAAAAACATCACTTTTCTGGTACCCCACGTGGCCGCCATCTTGAATTTGCCTATGATTCTCTGCTCGAGGGGTTATGCAAATAGGCTCAAAATGACCCCAATATGATGAAATATATGAGTCCAGGAGTTTCAGCTCTCCATTATTTGTCGTTCCGGAAATAGCGCAGACAGTTTGGTAGGGGACCATTTCGCCCCCCCCCCTCCCCCCTCCCCCCCCAGGCCAGGTAGGGTTAATATTTCTGAGATTTAGATATTATAGAAACATTTGCTCAAACACCATTTCTCGCCCAGTCAGGTATGTGGTTTGAGATCTGCAACAGAAGAACATACATCTTATTGTCTGGACGATTACAAAGAACCCGAATAAAAATAACATATAGGAGATTACCCGTGACAAACATTTGCGAATAATCATTAGCAATTAACTTTTATGTCGTTTAAATCATAGCCTTCAGTTCATCTGACCCCAATAAAGAAGAGACTCGAATACAAGAAACACTTAATTTTCAATGGAAATGATTTATTCTCCACGACGATTAAAAAGTGCTTCGGAAACGCATCATTGGTGATTTGGAACTGGAGCATGTTCAAGAAACTCTGCATGAAAGATGGATTCTTTGGGATATCAGCTAGTTTCACGGAGGCGTGAAATTATCATGGGATTGATGTAAACTGTCATAAGGAATTAGGAATATATGACAGCGTGGTTAGCAGCTCTCGTCTGATTCAATTGACTTAATTTTTTCCATGGAGATTGATAGGTAACTTCCTCAATAAAGCTTGATGAATTACTTCCTATTTCATCGGTGTACAATCGTGATTGAGCATGATTACCACGAGTTGTTCATCAGGCATTTAAAGGAAAATTGAGGTACGAGCGCCTGGTCCGTCATTCAATATTCAGCCGTTGTCCATTAAAGGTTTTCCGCGTCAATAATCCAAAGACCTAATTCATATAATTGCATTAGCACCAAATTAAAAGATAAATGATAATATACATTAAACTAGGCTAGTTTCCTGTAAGTGATCAACAGTTCTCACTGATGCTGGAAATACATCACGATTTTCTAAAAAATATCAAATCCGTATCGCTGACCAATAGTCTTTAATTAAAATGATCCGACCAGTGGTAGTCAGCCGTCATACATGGAACATTTCAGTGTCCGTAATCGGAACAATTTTGACAAACTCCAGGGTAAAAATAGCAAATATCTTATTATAGTCAAATTGACGTCAATTTTGATTCATTAACCCTATATGGCCTGGGCTTTTTGGGACCTGTCCAGGCCTGAAGTGCGAAATAGCTCGCTAATTATTTTTCTTATCCCTTGAGCTAGGAGGCTGAAACTTACCACACTATACCCCTGGGTCAAGCTCTATCAGAAAATGTAAATAAATCCAAGATGGCCGCTGTGATGGGGTGCCGTTTTTGAAGACGTCATCTTCAAAAACGGCACTTTTTGGTCGATTTTTCTGTCGGATTTTTCGAATTTTTTATTTATGCAATTTCTCCACAAAAACTGCACGATAAATTAGTAAATAGTAATGTGATGTGAAATAAAATAGTTTTTGTCCACTTTTCATCGCGGAAAAGCAGAAATTTAAAAAAATATGACAAAAACATCACTTTTCTAGTATCCCACGCGGCCGCCATCTTGAATTTACCCATGATCCTCTGCTCAGGGGGTTATGCAAATAGGTTCAAAATGACTCCAATATGATAAACTATAAAGTCAAGGAGTTGCAGCTCTCCATTTTTTGTCGTTCCAGAGATAGCACAGAAAGTTTGGTAGGGGGCCATAATGGCCCCCAGGCCACGTAGGGTTAATCTTCGTGTTACGAGTATTTATTGTCCCCCGCCGCAACGCGGCCGGGGACTTTAAAATGGTTCTTGCTTCTTTGTGTCCGTGGATGTCCGTCCATGTCTGTTCGAAGCGATAACTTCCTAACGCTTTGTTGGATTCTTTCGAAATTCGGAATATGCATTCCTTGCGGCAAGACGCCAGTCCGTATTGCATTTCAGCAAACATCTGCCTGAAGGTGGCGCCACTAGTTCTTGCTTCTTTGCGTATGTGGATGTCCGTGTACGTCCGTGCATGTCTGTTCGAAGCGATAACTTTCTAACGCTTAGTTGGATTCTTCCGAAATTCGGCATACGCATTCCTTGCGACAAGACACCAGTCCGTAATATTGCATTTCAGCAACATCTGCTTGAAGGTGGCGTCACTAGTTCTTGCTTCTTCGTATCCGTGAATGTCTGTGTACGTCTGTTCGAAGTGATAACTTCCTAACGCTTTGTTGGATTCTTCCGAAATTCGGAATATGCATACCTTGCGACAAGATGACAGTCTGTATTACATCTCAGCAACATCTGCCTGAAGGTGGCGCCACTGGTTCTTGCTTCTTTGTGTCCGTGGATGTTCGTGTACGTCCGTGCATGTCTGTTCGAAGCGATAACTTCCTAACGCTTTGTTGGATTCTTCCGAAATTCAGCATTCGCATTGCTTGCGACAAGAGGCCAGTCCGTATTGCATTTCAGCAACATCTGCCTGAAGGTGGTGCCACTAGTTCTTGCTTCTTTGCATCCGTGGATGTCCGTGTACGTCCGTGCATGTCTGTTCGAAGTGATAACTTCCTAAAGTTTTGTTGGATTCTTCCAAAATTAGAATACGCATTCCTTGTGACAAGACGCCAGTCCGTATTACATTTCAGCAACATCTGCCTGAAGGTAGCGCCACTGGTTCTTGCTTCTTTGAGTCCGTGGATGTTCGTGTACGTCCGTGCATGTCTGTTCGAAGCGATAACTTCCTAACGCTTTGTTGGATTCTTCCGAAATTCAGCATTCGCATTCCTTGCGACAAGAGGCAAGTCCGTATTGCATTTCAGCAACATCGGCCTGAAGGTGGCGCCACTGGGTCAAAATAGATTTTTTTTCCGTGTACATCTGTTCGAAGCGATAACTTCCTAATGCTGTGTTGGATTATTCCGAAATTCGGAATACGCATTCCTTGCAACAGGACGCCAGTCCGTATTGCATTTCAGCAACATCTGCCTGAAGGTGGCACCACTGAGTTTCTCTTCTTCTTGTCCGTTCCAGTCAAAATGGGCCTTCAATTTTGCTATATGAAATCATTCTATTCCACATCATATGATTTACCCTAAAGCTTTTGCATGAACCATATTTTATTTCAGAAATATAATGTGAAATAACTGGCGGGGAAATCCCCGCAGTACTGAATCCCTGATTTTTGAATTTCGTGTCATCTTAAACGAAGGACAATATTTCCTTCAATTTTGCGAACAAATAATTGTATTGCACATCATATGATTTACCATGAAGCTTCTGCACGAATCATTTGTGTCCACACATGTATATTACTATATTAATTACAACTGTGTTCCTAATGTTTGGGTGCACACTGTGCATATGATCAATTTCCTGAATTGAACTGAATTCAACCTTGCCGGTCTTCAGACTGACAGATGATGGCATGCAGTTGTCAGTGCAGTTGTTCATGTACAGGGAGCTTTCTATGAATGAGTTGCAACCCCAAAAGGCTTAAAATTTATCAGGCACAGACCCATGTTTTTACCCCTCGGCCAATTTTGGCCATGGGGTATTGTCATCATCTTGTACGTCCGTCTGTCCGTACGTCCGTTCGTGAGCGAGATAGCCGGAAAACTGTTCCGCTGATGAATTCCAAATTTGGTATGCTTATTTACCTAGTCAAGGACCAGAAGCCTATAGAATTGGGACCTGATTGGGTGGGAACCTTAGCAGCCATCTTTAATTTCATGCAAAATGGATAATGATCCATATCTCGGAAACCATTCAACTGTTTAATACGAAATTTGATATACATCATCGATACATCAAACAACTTTCAACGAATTACCAAGCAGACTTTTCTGATTAGCTGGGAACCCTGGAGGCCGTCTTTAATTCATGCGAAATCGATAATGATAGCCTACACATCTCGGTTACCATTCAATTGTTTTATATGAAGGTTGGTATATATCATCGATACATCCAGATACTTTGAATCGGGAAAACCTTGGTGGCCATCTTTAATTTAGGCAAAATCATTAATGATCTCTATATCTGATTCCGTTGGAGTGCTCAGTGTAAAATTTGGTATACATCATTGATGCATCAAGAGACTTACGATGAATGACAGATCTGGTTTCTCTGATTGGGCGGAAATCTTGGCGGCCATCTTTAATTTATTCAAAATCTTTAATGATGTTTATCTCTGATACCATTCAAATGTTCTATACGAAACTTGATTACAGCATCGATGTATGAAGAGACTTGCATTAATGAATAACCACATTAGTTCCTCTGAGTGACGGGAAGGATGGGCAACCACCTTTAATTTATGTAAAATCATTAATGATCTCTACCTCTGACACTGTTCAAATGCTCAATGTAAAATTTGGTATACATTATCGATGCATCATCTCGGTTACTTCTACACGATGTGCCTAAGATAAAGTACTATACTATACACAATTTTTTGTAATTCAGCATCGCAGAAAACCATCGATTGCGTTTTCATGATAAAAGGGTTAGGAAAGAACTAAAAATACACTTCAATGCAGAGTGATTTTGATTGACGCCAGAAATCGCTCAGAACGTTTCTTCGGCGATCTAGACCCCAGGAGCATCTGGGGCCTGGGCGGCCCCTGGATCCTCACCTAAAGTGCAATGATAGTGGCCGTACCACTTTGAATTTGCTTCCGACGCCCCCTGTATTAACAGACAGTGTCAACGTACTGTTCCAGCTGTCTCCCGTTCAGTGATTGGTCATTCGACCCCGCCATTTTAAACTAATACGAGCATTTGCATTGGATCACTATTAGATAAGACCCACCCCAATCTTCATACACAACCACGCGACTGTCTCAGTTGACTGATGACATAGCGCGGCCTCGTTTTTGATTTCAAAATCTGCCGTCCAACTGGGAAAATGCTGTTGTTGCTGCATCAGCCGATCATTGGCCCCCTGTAGAAGATACTATAGGCTAATACATGTAGGCTACCATGCCATGAGATGATGCTTGGGATTGCATTTCGCTCACTTGCACCTACAGGTGGCGACAACTGGTGGCAAATTTAAAATTTGGTTTCCGGGCAACAGGTTGATGCCGTCAGCTTCTCGTCAAATTTGGTTTGCAGATAATGCCTTGAGATGTCACCTGGGGATGCTTCTCGGCGCTTCACTGCATGGAAACTATATCACAGAAGCAATCAATTTTCAGTCAATCGTTCTGAGTTGATCTTAAAACTTGAGAAAGCAGAAAGACCCTTCCACATCCAACGCCTATGAAGCAGCAGTTGCCTCCCTCATGTATATCCCCTGAGACCAACAATGCTAAAAAATATTGCTGCCATTTCGGCGGGGGACCTAGCATCCTCTGGCTGCTTGTTGTATTCAATTTCGAAATTCTGTGACTGACTATCGTCATTCCGGTTTTCTCTCATGAAGTCGACCTTTTAGATATCGCAGCTGAACAATTTATTGCGCGAGTACACTGAAATGGAAGAATCCTGAACCCAGTATATATGTAAGGAAATTAGTCTGTGAGAAACCCCTAAAATAAAGTTGGATGATGGATAATAATTACATTAATCTCATTGATATATTGTGAAACAATAAATGATAATAGCATAGGTGTCGGCTAATGCCGTTGTCTTCCATTCGTACCATTTTCGTTGACTGTGCTCTTGGCTTGAAGCTGTAAAGGTGTCGCATAGATGACTTACACCGTGGAGATTATTCCGAATCAAATGTAGAGGAACCGTGACCTTCTTTTATATCTTTTGCCCAGAAAGGATTCCCTCTCGTGAACTTCTTGATTGATACCTTCGCAACAATATGTCAACACTGATTTTGAAATGCACAGATATCTCAATGTAACGAGGTGATTTCCGTCTGGCGTTCTAATAGCTGTCACTGGAGATGTCGATTATCGAGGATATAGTTCTCACCGGTGGATTTCAATGATCATGTTGTCTGTCTCCGACTAACTTGTCTTGTTCATTCTACCAGTACTTGTATCTTCTTTTCGGATTGTCTGTCTGAGCCTGTGCGAAGACTCTGGGATAGTAACTGGTGCCGTATATTTAGAACAAAACAAAAACTAATCCTTTATTTTACCCTATCTGGCCTGGGCGATTTGAGATTTACCGCCGCCTGGGGGCGGCTCATTTCCCAGATTGGGGTGCACACAGCATAGTTTATTTTTTTATGTTGTCCACTTTAGCCTAGTGACTTCAAAATGTTCCCATGATGCACCGTTTTACTCTTTTCGTTTGTTTTATGACAGTTTACTATCCTAACAAATCCGCTTTGCCAACATATACATGCTTAAAAGCATAGGTATGGAAATCACCTTAAACGCATTATATACGCAGAACCGATGTCAACATCTGCAAGTATAAACCCACTAATTGCTGTTCCTTTCACTTTCTGTTTGGACCATTTAAGGGGTTTCTTTTTCTTTCACATACAAAACAAAAGCTGACGGTAAAGCCTGCTAAATACAGTCTTATATTGAAGTATTTGAAAAATAAAACACGCGGAAAGCCATATATTTTGACCTTTTATAAGATATAAATTAATCAGTTTTCTTATGAATGAGAGACTCTAAGAAATAACATGGATTCCAATTGAACGTTAGGGTTTAGTAAAAAAATGTACATGCAGCATTTGGGCACGCACGCAAATATATTCTTAATTTATATAAATGCTCAATTTTCTATAAATGTCGGGTTGTGGGATATATTGGGTAAATTCTGGTTAACGAAAGGTATAGAATCCCCGTAACCCTATCTGGCATGGAACGTTATTTTCAAAAATGGCCGGTCGAGTTTTCAGTCGGATTTTTTTATTATTTTTTTTTTCTTGATGTAATTTCTCCTCAAAAACTGCATGGCAAATTATTAATTATCAATCTGATGTGAAATAAAATAGATTTTGCCTATTTTCTCTCTCGGAAAAGCAGACATTTCGAAGAAAAATGATAAAAACATCACTTCTATGATACCCCACATGGACGCTATCTTAAATTTACCCATGATCCTGTGCTCGGGAGTTATGCAAATAGGCTCCAAAGTGACCCCAATATCATGAACCATATAGTCAGGGAGTGTCATCTCTCATTTTTGTTGTGTTTTCAGAGATTGTACAGAAAGTTTGAATGGGGAGCCATAATGCCCCTCCCCATCCAACCTGGTAGGGTTAAAACAATATGCAGCTCTATCTCTGATAGAACTAATGGAAATACATATGGGCCGAGTAATAACATTAAAGGTGACAGCTGCAACATTCGCTATGAATATTGCGTTTCCGTTAAGTGACAGATCTATGTCCGAAGGCATTTTTCGTTACAACAATTGACAGTGTCATTGTTTTGAAATCGTTTGGGAACAAACACGTTTTCGTTTTCGATCTCAGACTTCTATCAGTTTTCGTGTTTTCTGTCAATTGGAGATCCATTATCTTGGCACACATCATAAGGAACTCGAAACCCTTTCGTGCTGAAAGTTCAAGGGAATACGTAACTACGGCCTTGAGTGATCTTTTGATAGATTACCAATACACGTCACCAGAGGACCATAAATATAAACAAAGTCCTATCTCCCCCATGGTCGTTCTTCTCGCGGGCGATATTATGATAAGAACAATATTATGAATAAAGGATAACATCGTGTTGAGAATACAGAACGGTGTTATCAGTCACTACATCAAATACACCGGAGAACATCCAAAGTAGAACATCCAAGGACTGAAAAAATACTTTTGATGGCATCGCGTGTTGAAAGCAATTATTCATGTTTAATCAACTCTACATCTTGTGGAGATTATAATGTTACAGAGTAACATTCTCGCTTCGAACTTTAGGTCAAACACATGTAGGTAACGTGGGGTCAAATCAGAATATTTTACCCAACTTTTTACGAAAGTTTAGTAATTGAAGATTGAATATGGCTCAAGCTAAAACACTTCACATTCTATTCAAGTGGGCTCATTTTGAAGGTATATTCACATAATCCCTGATAGAATGTATCATGAGAAAATCCATGGCGTCTCATAATTGTCACCAGACAGTAGCCAAATTTGCCCATAACTACTAATTCTAAATGTTAGACATATCAAACTTCCCAATTTTTCATCCGAAAGTATTGTGAATCAATTTCTCCGTGATTTTTTTATCAGGTTTTTCAGAGTGGCCTTCTAATATGCTGTTGAGCGTAAAGTCGTGCAACGTTTTTCTAAGTCTGTCTCGTTACAAAGTTATCCAAAGATTAAGATGAATTGTTCATTTCAGACGATTGTGGGTTTTTTTCCCAGAGTGGGCTCATTAACCCTATCTGGCCTGGGCTATTTGGGGCTGAAAGTGCCCCCCATATATTTTCTCTACCACTAAGGCCAGAGCGCTGAAACTTATCACACAGTATCTTCGGTTCCAGCTCTACCGAGAAATGTAAAAAAATCCAAGATGGCCGCCATGGTTACGTCACAGTGACGTCATCTTCTCGGAAGCCATTTTTCGGCCTTTTTGGGGTCGATTTTTCGAAATTTTCATTTTTCCGATTTTTCTCTCTCAAAAAATCAAATATAATATAGAATAATTAGTTTTGCATAAATAAAATACTTTCAAGGCCTTTTAGGCAAGGGGAATGTGAAGAAATGGAGCGAAAAGATTGAAAAACACGACTTTCGCGGATACCACATGGCCGCCATTTTGAATTTACCCATTATCCTCTGATCGGGGGTATATGAAAATATGCTGAAAATGAACCCAATAAGATAAGCTTAAAAGTCACCAAGTTTCAGCCTCCTCGGTTATGTCGTTTCGGAGCAGCAGAGAAAAGTTCAGTAGGGGGGGGGAGGGGGCAGGTAAGGTTAATAGATACCTACGCTGCTTCTTAGCTATTCTTGTTTGACGAATTGAGAGCTGAACCGTTGTGACTTAGTACAATATAGCTTATTACATTAGGATGATTTTGAGCCTATTTGCATAGCAAGCGTCAGATCCGACAGTCAATATTCAGCCGTCATCCTTAAAAGAATTACCGCGTCAATAAGAGAAAGAACTCATTTCATATAACATTTCGCACCCATTCCAAATGTGTATGAAATAAAATAATAAAAGCACAAGATGGTTTCCTACCAGATAGAAGTGGTCAACAGTGTTCAATGATGTGAGCAAGACAAGATGATGTTATTCACATAAAATCCCAATCAGTGACCATTATTCCTTATTCAAATGAAGTCATTCCAAAGTCACGCTTTGACTTAACTCCCCAGCAGAGGACCATCGGTAAATTCAGGATGACAGCCTTGTGGGGGAACAAGAAAAGTTATCTCTTTTTTTCATTTGTTTTTCTTTTCTGCGGATGAAATTGTCCCAAAATCATTTTATTCCGCATAGGTAATTATTACTAATTTATCATTCAGATTTTTGAAAGTAAATTGCATAGATAAAAAATTGAAAAATCGGTCGATAATGCATTCTGGGAAAATGAGTCATGGTGAAGTTATCGGTTTAACCATGTGGTATTTTTACATGTGCTAATATTGCAAAAGATGGCTAAAAAATGGAACCAATTCAGTCAGCGTCACAACGTGAGACAGACTAGGCCACTAAGCGCCTCCATTTAAAATCATCAAGTTTTGTAATAGATATAACCCACCAGCTACAAACAACGATCGCAATGAGCACCAACTTTTGGGCTACTTAATCTAATTCCGCTGGACCCGGATTAAGGGTTCGTTCGAACATCGTGTAATGCCCAGTGGAAGCGTGACTGCGAAACAATTATATTACAAACGTGAAAGATTACTGAAGAGAGTCATGGATTTATCGATAAGAACATCACGATGTATTGTCGGCATTCTTGAAAACTGTTAACCACTTTTCGCCGAGATAAACTTTGTGTCCATGCGACTGAATCTCTGAGCACAGATATTCATGAGAGCGTCAGGATGAAGAGCCATTGAATAACGTCTATATCGCGTTCTGCGGGAAGTCACACATATATTCTTATAAAATGCACGCGGATAATTTGCTAATGACTAATTTGCTAATGTCATAAAGCACTAAAAACGGCCTTACTGCTTTCGTGGTAAATTGACTGTGCTTAAATTACATGTAGGAACTTTCCTTTCGCAAATATTTGAGGATACGCATTAGCTCCTAATTTTTATGTAGTTTCGTCTAATCTCAATAACGAAATGACGTGGATATACAAATAACAATACATTTTCAATGAGATTGAACTCTTCTCCTCGAGTGTTAAAAAAGTGCTCCGGAAATGCACCCTTGTTGATCAGGAAATGGAGCGTGTTCAAGAAACACTGCACGAAAGTTGGATTCTTTAGGATATTGGGAATCTTGCTTCCTGGTTGCGCAATCATCGGGGGATTGAATTACTTTGAGTTGTTCGTGAGACAATTAAGAGACAACATTCAGATCCGACCATTGATAGTCAGCCATAAGTCATGGAGATTTTCAGTGTCTGTCTTCGACATACATGTCGCCTTCTCCGCGAGTGCACATACATGTTCGTATAAGATGGACGCAAATAATTTGCTATGAATATCTGGAGGCCATAAAGCACTAAAAACGAAATTAATCGTTTTGTGGTAAATTGGTTGTGCACATTTTAAGAAAAATGATATTCTTTAATATTCGCCACCCATGAATGAACTGCCACACTACATAGCTTGACCTTCCGCTCAAACATATCAAAATTTCATCTTAAATTCGCCACCATTTTGTTTGCGATGCAATTGGTAAAATTAATCCTTTCGTCCGACGCCATCACGGTGAATTTGGGAATCAAGCTGGAAACAATTTTTCTCTTACTAAACTGTTGAAAGTTTGTGTTAATATTTTTTAGATTTAGATATTATAGAAACATTTGCTCAGAAACCATTTCTCGCCCAGTCAGGTATGTGGTTTGAGATCTGGAACAGGAAAACATACACTTTATTGTCTGGAAGATTACAAAGAACCCGAATAAAAATTTCATGTAGGAGATTACCCGTGACAAACATTTGCGAACAAGCATTAGCACCTAATTTTTATGTCGTTTAAATCATAGCCTTCAGTTCATCTGATCCCAATGAAAAAGAGACGTGAATTTTCAATGGAATTGATTTGTTCTCCACGACGATTAAAAAGTGCTTCGGAACCGCGCAATTGGTGATTCGGAACTGGAGCAGGTTCACGAAACACTGCATGAAAGCTGGATTCTTTGGGATATCAGCTAGTTTCGCGGAGGCGTGAAACCATCTAACGGTTGGTGTAAACTGTCACAAGGGATTAGGAATGAACTGCCACACTACATAGCTGGACCTTCCGCTCAAACATATAGAAATTTCATCTTAAATTCGCCACCATTTTGTTTTGTGGTGCAATAGGTAAAATTAAGGTCCTTTCGTCCGACGCCATCACGGCGAATTTGGGAATCAAGCTGGAAACGATTTTTCTCTTATTAAACTGTTGAAGGTTTGTGTTAATATTTTTTAGATTTAGATATTATAGGAACATTTGCTCAGAAACCATTTCTCGTCCAGTCAGGTATGTGGTTTGAGATCTGGGACAGGAAAACATACACTTTATTGTCTGGAAGATGACAAAGAACACGAATAAAAATTACATATAGGAGATTACCCGTAACAAACATTTGCGAACAAGCATTATCACCTAACTTTTATGTCGTTTAAATCATAGCCTTCAGTTCATCTGATCCCAATAAGGAAGAGACGTGAATACAAGAAACAATTAATTTTCAATGGAATTGATCTGTTCTCCACGACGATTAAAATGTGCTTCGGAAACGCACCATTGGTGATTCGAAACTGGAGCAGGTTCAAGAAACACTGCATGAAAGCTGGATTCTTTAGGATATCAGCTAGTTTCATGAGGCGTGAAATCATCATCGGATTGACGTAAACTGTCATAAGGAATTAGGAATATATGACAGTGTGGTTAGCAGCTCTCGTCTGATTCAATTGACTTAATTTTTTCCATCGAGATTGATCGAGTACTTCCTATATAAAGCTGGATGAATTACTTCCTATTTTATCGGTGTAAAATCATGATTGAGCATGATTACCACGAGTTGTTCATCAGGCATTTAAAGACAAGATTGAGATACGAGCGTCTAGTCCGTCATTCAATATTCAGCCGTTGTCCATTACAGAATTTCCGCGTCAATAATCCAAAGACCTAATTCATATCATTGTATTAGCACCAACTTAAAAGAATAAATAATTATATACATTAACCCTATCTGGCCTGGGCGTGTATCGCAGCCTTGGGGGGGGGGGGCGGAAAGTGCCCCCCACCCTATATATTTTCTCTACTAAGGCTAGAAGAGCGCTGAAACTTACCACTCAGTGTCTTGGGTTCAAGCTCTACCGGGAAATGTAAAAAAATCCAAGATGGCCGACATGAAGACGTCACAGTAACGTCATGTTCTCGGAAGCCATTTTTCCGATTTTTCTCTCTCGAAAAAAACAAATAAAATAGAGAATAATTAGTTTTGCATAAATAAAATACTTTCAAGGCCTTTTAGGCAAGGAAAATGTGAAAAAATGGAGCGAAAAGATTGAAAAACACGACTTTCGCGGATACCACATGGTCGCCATTTTGAATTTACCCATGATCCTCTTCCCGGGGGTATATGAAAATATGCCCAAAATGACCCCAATAAGGTAACCTTTAAAGTCACCAAGTTTCAGCCTCCTCGGTTTTGTCGTTTCGGAGCAGCAGAGAAAAGTTCACTCGGAGGGTATTTTCCAAAAAAAAATCAAATCCGTATCGCTGACCAGTATTCTTTAATTCAAATGATCCGACCAGTGGTGGTCAGCCGTCATACATGGAGAATTTCAATGTCCGTAATCAGAACTACCTTTTTCATTCATGATATTAGCACGGAAATCCGTGTAGGTAATTCATGAACAAATTGTTTAGAGGAAAGTGCAGCTGTGATAAAATATTTGAATATTTTTCGAGGGAAAGACGGAAGGACGCGAGGCGAATTGGCAAAGTCTTTGATTCTTGGAAATGAAATCGTTTGCCCGCGTAATACCCTCTTCAAACAGAAAGAGGGTGGGAGGATGTCTAACCCATGAGTCAACAATGCTATTTTAACGATAAACCAAAAACACCAGATAACTGACGCTCATGTGTCTGTATAATAGAAGTAACCCTATCTTGACAACTCCAGTGTAAAAATAACTGAAATATCTTATTATATTCGAATTAGCATCAGTTTTGATTCATTAATCTTCGTGTTATGAATATTTACTCTATTCAATTTCAAAATTCTGTGACTGCATGAGTATAGTCATTTCGGTTTTTGCTCATGAAGTTGACCTTTATATCCTGGCGGAGCCGGGGGGGAGGGGCTACGGGGGCTTAAGCCCCCCCCCAAAATTTGGCCAACTTTTCCAAAATTCATATGATGTCAACGCAAAAATACTTCAATGAATACGTATTTTCGAAATGAATAGTAAAATGAATCGTCTACGTCGAATATCTATGCACAACTAAAACTATTTACAACTGTCCAGCATTAGTGGGCCAGCCAAATCTCTAGTTTTTATTACCGACATTGTTTAGCAATTTTTAGGTTCACAAAATCATAAAGAAAGAATTCAAGAAGACAAAATGAGGTGATAAAAAGAAAAGCATTCAATCACATGAAAACATTCATCAACATGCTCTTTACAGTTCGAGGTCTCAGGTGACTAGTGCCTTCGCCAAATTGTGCTATGATACAGGGACGGTGGAGCAGGAGGGACCATCCCCCCACCAATAAACAAAAAAAAAATTAGACAGAGAAAGACAAATAACCGATTGAGTGACGCGAAAATATCTGTATTGAATGCAGATTTTAATTTCCGATAAGTTATAACCATGAGAGACATCGTTGCTTATTCACCTGATTTACAAGTTGTGTTCGTAAATTGCTGCTCTGGTACACGCTGTAATAACCAGTCATGATTACTCCAAAAATCGACCAAATACCCCCCTCCGAATCTCGTTGTTGATGACTTTCTTCGCTACATGTATATCAACCAAGTTGTACGTATTCCATCACCTTGGTTGATATAGCGAATGAATTCGTCAATAACGAGAATCGGTTCCTCCCTATGGACATACAATATTATTACATGGAATATTATTAGATACATGATTATTATTCTGCCTTCTGATAGGCAATTCGTTTACGGATAATTTATATACAAGATAAAGGTCACACGAAATCAGATTGTTTATAGCAAATTTCTCAATATATAAACAGATTGCTGGAGTGGTCGAGAGCAATGTTGGAACGATATGCAAGAGGTGGGGAAAATTGACGTCTGGCGACTACAAAACAACCATATGACTCCTCGGGAAAACTTCTCTCGGCACCTCACATTCAGACCCGAGAATACGGTGGAATCTCGGACGTAGACTTAGTATCTCGGCGCTTTTATTGCAGCTGTTCATATGGAGATACGCTAGCTCGGGAGCTGTGATGACAGATCAGCTCAAACAAATAACTCATCTTGTGTTAATGGATTAGCATCGAAAACGTGTGATTGTGTAAACGCCTCAACATTGGGTAAACATGATAAATGCAAGAATACCCAGAAAAATCTTACTCTAGTCTTACTAAAGATTAATAAATCTTACTAAATTTTACTTACAATTAATAATTATCTCTTACTTTAATTTTACTACCGTCTCGGGTCGTTGTTTGTCTGTCCGGTCGAAATTGTGGTCGCAATCTCTCGAGACCTTATCAGGACGGTTTTGTAGACCCTACAAAAGAATAAATAAATAAAATTTGCATCTGACGCCCATTGAAGCTAGAATTATTTTGGTCAGAATAATGTGCAACTTTGTCATGATAGATGTGGAGTTGGGGTAAATGATATGGGGACGTTCCTCGTCCTGAGAAATCAACGCCAGAATTTCCCAATATTGCACATGAAGAACAGGCATGAAAGGAAACCTTCACATTGCCTATTCACAAATTCCTATAACGGTGTCAAATTGGACATTTTAGTTCACGAAGAATATATAGCATAATTCGCAAGAATTATTGTTTGGTATATCGACCAAATGATAGTTGCGTTAATGTACAAGTAATGTCCGGAATATTTCTCAACAGTATATAAATTCATGAGCCTGAGCATCGCAAGAGATGCACGATTCCGATATATTCTGTTAAGATAACACGTGACTAAAGGCCTATAGTTTGGTTTACTATCGGTGAAATACGTTCGATTATTCTTATACGATTCAGTGATAAGAAAGAAACCATCTGCATAGTCATTTATCATTTACTTCGTTGTATGACAAAATGTCACGTTCATACATGGTTAGTAGAAAGATAAACTTCTTACCAAGCCAAAGCTCGATTATAGTTTTACAATGTACATCCATTTACTATTAAACATTAATTTCACTTCATTGTCAATCGATTAAGATCCAGTACCGAAAGAAAGAGGATCTCGCAAATATATGAATAGAATATAGAATCTTTATGTGTTAATCATAGCACCCTCGCCGACCAAACAATCAAATAAAGTACAACTCGATCGACGCAATTCTCAAACTACATTCAAACAAACACACTCGTGCCTCTATTGCTTAGTGTTAGATGTGATAATCTCGAAACTGGAGCATGTAAAACCTAAAACATGTATACATTGTATTGGCCAGGCTTCACATCGTCCAACTAGATTGTAACTGTGGTAGTTTTTCAAGTTTGCGTCATATTGACGATCGTCTTCAGAATTATAGGATTTATACCCTGTTTCTTGTTGTTTCACTTTACTTTTAACATTTTCAATGTTATTGATGTTATTGTAGTGCGCAGCGTCACAAAGCATGTCGGAACTTGTGCCTTATTATTGAACGATTGACCACGTCACAACCCAACATTGTTGCAAATCTGTTTCATTCTCTGCATTGATGCGACGTCACACAGACCAAGGGCTGTGAAGATTCCTCTCTTTGAATCCTCTGAGACAAAGCACCAGTGAACTGTTGGTGGGTAACTTTATTACGTTTTATTATTCACATGGTGATCTTAAATATGACATACACTTACACAGCTACCACAATTACACTTTAAGGGGTTTCGTTACCATTGAGATGCAAAGACGTTGAAAGCCCCCTAAATAACAGTAGAAATAGTCTCCAAATATCGTTCGGTTTTTCGTCGCGAAATCTGTGATCTTTTCCCGATATCGCGAATTCCAAAGGTGAAAGAGCATCGATAATTTGTTTTTCCACAAAAAATCGAATGATTCGCGAAATAGGTTTCCTTTCGATTTATTGATCGGTTTTCATTCGAGAAATTCTTCTCGAAGGAAAAACGATATCACAAATCCTTCGAGAATTATACCCGGCCGAGAAAAAGCGATTAAACACCGATTGAAAGAAGTGCCGCATTTGACTTCGCCTAGCCTGGTACCCTGACTAGCATATTACGATACTGACATATATCCGTAGACTAGGGAGCCAGGTTACTGGTTCTACGCAAACATAAATATCTCATGCACGTGCTCGACTCCACTGATAGACCCATGGTACATCAATTCACAGAAGTGTATTGTATATGTCCGTTATTCATAGATTGAACATGTATGAAAACAAAATATAATGCCGACTATATTCCCTGTTTGATTTTAAATAGTCAAGACCGGAGATGGATCGTTTGGGCGATCAGATGTTCAACCGTACTGATAACTGCTGGACTAAATTTATTAAGTATAATAAAATAGAGCTTATGAAAACGAGAAAATTCAATCTCCTAAAACCGCAATAACATGGTTTGTTAGCAGATACAGCTCAATTTTCCCTGGGCATATACTTTATGTAGCACCTTCACACATAACGGCGTAACAGATGTTAATCTGTGGATGACGTAATTGTATTCTTTCGCCTTTCGATTGTTTCGCCATATTCGCTCGAAGCTTTCTAAATAGAAATGTTCTCAATATTCTCTCGATCAACATAAAATCATTGATTCTCGATTGTCCAAAAGACGAATAAAAAACGATATCAAGAAAATCGATCGAGAATTTTAAAAATGATTTCGTTTCTTTCGTTTCTCGCGACATTGTCTCGAAGAATTTCCGATAGAATCGGGATTTGTTCGAGAAAACCAACGAAAATTCTCGATTGAAGGAAAAACGATTAACGGAGACGCTTCCTGAGGGAGATTTCTTTAGAGCATATCCCCCAAAAAAATCTGATATTGTGACCGCGTTGGTTTTATATAAATCATTTTCGTATGAAAGAGAGAATCTAAGACATGGCGCGAAGCGAATTGGCAAAGTCCTGATTCGTGGAAATGAAACCGTTTGCCCGCGTAATACCCTCTTCAAACAGAAAGGGGAGTGGGAGGATGTCTAACCCATGAGTTAACAATGCTATATATATATACATTACGATAAACCAAAAAGACCAGATAACGGGCGCATAATGTGTCTGCTAACTAGGAGTAGCCCTATTTTGACAACTCTAGAGTAAAAAAAACTGAAATATCTTATTATAGTCGAATTACCATCAATTTTGATTCATTAATCTTTGTTTTAGGAGTATTTATTCTATTCAATTTCGAAATTCTGTGACCGAGTATCGTCATTTTGATTTT
>JAVTVY010024114.1:0-90588 GCA_036873755.1 Hanleya hanleyi
AGTTTGACTTGCTTGCACCGTTGTAAACAATAAAGCCATAATCAAGTTTGGAACGAACAACTGATCGAAATAAATGGAAAAGTGTTTGCTGATATCCCCACTTATAGTTGGCAACTACCTTCAACAAGAGCTTTCGTGCACTTTGCTTTCAAGCAATTTATATGTAACTTGAATGTTAGTCGGTTGTCAAACAACATTCCTAAGAATTTGACGTCTTTTACCACTTTGATCTCAGTTCCATCTGATGTTAGTACTGGATCTTTGTGCTGGAAATATTTTCTGCAGAAGTGTATACAATTTGTCTTAATTCTGGAGAATTCGAAGCCATTTTCTAGGCACCATTTCTGAAATCTACTCAGACAAAGTTGTAATGTTCTGTCAATATTGTGTTTACTGTTTCCGCTGCACGAAATGTTGAAATCGTCTACAAAGAGTGAACCATCAATTGATTTATTCAAAACTTCTGCCAAGCTGTTTATCTTGATACTAAACAGGGTAGTAAACAAAAAACTACCCTGTGGGAGACCTTGATCTTGGTCGAAATGGTCAGACATGGTTGTACCCGACCGAACTTGGTATTGATCATTCAAAAAGTTGGATATGAAAATAAAAAATGGAAACTACATGTTCATTCTTGGCGAAAGCGTTCTTGACATAGGAATCTAATCTGACTAAATGGTCAATGGTACTTCTATATTTACGAAAACCAGTTTGAATATCAGTAAGTTTCTTTTCAGTTTCTAGGTACCAAACAAGGCGATCATTTAGCATGCATTCCATTGTTTTACAACCACAGCTAGCCAGTGAAATCGGACGATAATTACCAATGTGTGTAGGGTTACGGCCAGGCTTTGGTACTGGTATAACGATGGCAGTATGCCATGACGGTGGAAAGTATTCTCTTGTCCAAAGTCTGTTGAATATGCGTAATATAATTTCTAGAGAAGATTCGGGTAGATGTTTCAAAAGTTGATAATAGATATTATCAGGGCCTGCAGCAGAATCGTTAGCTTTCGAGAGAGAAGCATGAAGTTCCTCAATTGTAAACATAGTTTTATAGCCTTCATGGTTACCGGAGGGGAATTTATTTACATTTTTCTCTTCTCTTTTCTGGAAACTCTGAAATTTAAGTACATAATTTTTTGCCAATTGTTTCGCCTAGCTTATTTTTGCTTTTCAAATTCTGACCAATTTGCTTTTTTTGAAATTATGCCTTGTTAAAGGGGGGTCATCAGCTGAATGAACAGCTTTTAAAACTGGGGGAAAGTGATTTCTTGCACAAAGGTCATCATGAACAGACCAAGTAAATTCTTCGAGTATAGAAAGGTCACAAAGTGAGAATAGGTTCCATGAACTGTGAAAAAATGTGCATAAGAACTATCATTAAAAATACACAAAGAGTTATTTGATATAATGTCTTCAAGATCTTTTCTTTTACAATTCTCTTCTTTATCCCAAAAGTTACTACGTCCGTTAAAATCATCCATCAATAAACAAGGTTCAGGGAGCTGATCGTGAAATTCTGTAGTTCACTAAGACAGAGACCTCCAGATGAAGGTATGTACACCGTGCATAATGTGAATACAGAATTCAAAGTAAGGCGGGCTGCTACAGCTTGTAAATCTGTCTTCTAATCAATAGGATTATGCAAAACACACATTTTAACAAGTATTGAAGAGCCGCCTGTAGCCTTTTCACGCTCTTGCGAAGCATAGGAATGAATGGGTGTATATTGCCGTAATTCAAATTTATTTTTATCTGCTTCTTTGAGAAAAGTTTGATTCAAACAGAGAGCTAAGGGTTCATAATCCTGAGTTAACAACAGTGACCTGAAGCTCGTGTAAATTTGGTCAAACTCCTCTGCAGTTCCATTGGAGGGTTGGAGACTGAGCCATTTTTGGTCTATATGAAGAAATAACACACAAGAGTTCACACACTAGGAAATAGAGTGTCAACTTAGCCATTATGAACGTTTAATTAATTTAATTAAACGTTAAGGTCTTCTCTGGCTTTTCTGTTCTTTTTTTCTGCTCTTCTCGCAACTGCTGCATATCTTTGTCTTTTATTTCCATAAATTTCTTCTTTCTTCTGTTCACATTTCTTTTTCGACCTCTGGTTTAAGGAACGTTTGAACGTCGAGTCGCTTATTATCACAAAATTGATCCATGTGCTGAGCGATAGCGTTTTTGTCTGAGTAGAGGTTTATAGGTGTATTTGTTTTGAGAACGGAGTTATCAACTTTGCCTTCACCTTGTTTTTCATTTTCCATGAGTATCTCATTGCTAGCTTCATCACTAGTGAACTCCTCGAACACATCATCATCGGGAGCGAAGTTCACAGGTGTATCCGTTTCAGAAATAAATTCAAAACTTCATCTCCACCTCCTTCACCCACTGATGACAGCTCATTTCTAGCATCATCTCTGGTGAGCTCAACAACCAAATTTTCATCTGGGGTGAAGCTCGAGTTACCACAATAATGTACAGGTGTAGAACTAATGTCTTCATCTTCACCTCCTTTCCCGTCTACCAAGAGTAGCTCATTTCTAGCATCATCTGTGGTGAGCTCAGTTTCGTCAACAGCATCCGAACACACAGGTGAATGTTCACTACGACTGCCGTCTACATCAAGGAGAGAGAGAATTAAGGTTTGATGTTGCGTTCAACAATATTGCAGTAGCAGCAATGATGGGCATTTGACTATCGTTGACAACGCTATCGTTCTCCACCCCGGACAGAGAACCAACAATTTGAAATGTTTCTGGATCTACAATCATCTCATACTCATTTTCTTTAGACTGCCGATTATGAAGTAAACTTTCGAACTTTTATCTACCTTATTCCTCTTGGGGGGTGGACCAGGAATATCAAAGGAATTATCACCATCATCCTCCTCAGAGAGAGCTGAAAATCTGTTTGAGCTGTTGGGTGCATTTTCTGCTTCCTCTGTGCTCTTTTTAGTTTTCCTTTGTCTAAGGTTAGAATTCCTCTTTGAGGTCTTGCCATCCGGTCCTACAATTGACTATCACAAACGCTTTCAGGTTGCTCAACTTCTAGCCCGAAAACATCGGCTAAGGGGCCTATTTTTTGGTTGTTGTTGCTGAATCTGACTCCTTAGCCCGAATGACTGATAGAGCCGGAAATGGAAATAACTAAATAAGACGTCAGTCGCTCGAGACCTTTTAATGCACACGGCGTGGGGAATTCAGGCAGAGGCACAAAAAACATTTTATAGAATAAATAATATAATTTGGCATCTCCAGCACTATGACAACCACCTAATGACTCCTTTAATCAGGTGGAATCTGCCTTCAAACACGGATTTTGTCAACAAAACCGTTGTGTTTCTTTCTCCACAGTTGACACGGACATGCGCGGAATGTGGTTGACCTTTTGGCTCACGTCATTAAGAAATCGATCCATGCCGGTTATAAACCAATAGCGACGTGTGTTTATTCACGTGATCAGAAAGGTCACGAGATAAAAATAGCGAAGGTCATATTCTTACAAGATGTCAGAAAGGCGCGAAAACGTTAAAATCAGTCGAGGTTTTTCTCTCACATTTTGTCAGAATCAAAACAGTCATGAGATATGGTACATGGACAAAGAAGCTCAGGTCGGTCAAACTGTATCAAATTGGCATATTATTTATCTCCCGTTTCGTTATTTTCGTCAGCGAAAGATTGCGGCGAAAAGACACTTTTCGGAGCAATAGATTTTATCGTCAAATTTTAACCTACCCTCGCTCTGAGCTGTGACAGGAATGCCACGCCCCCTTACCCTATATTCACCTATCACAGCTATAGAGTTTCTGAGTTACTCGACTTCCTATGCGTTCATTGTGACAGAGCTCTCCGCAACGGTGGACTTTTCCGTAACCGGAGATTTCTTCTCTGTATTCAATTGAATTCCAGTCACATATTGTGAAGCAGTCCGGTTTTTTCTGTCAGTCAGACCGAGACCTTCTGAGTATTCACGAGTTTTGCATTCCCGTTTTTTTGTGGCCTGGCTGTCCACAACTCAGGCATTTATTCTTAAATGGACAATCCCAAGACATTTTCAGCCGCAGGTGTAACAGGCTTTAACCTGACCTTTGTACCAAACAGGAAGTCTGAATTCTTCAAACATAACTGTGGAGGGAAGAGCGGTTTTGATGCCAGACATCCACACCTTCCTACTCCCAGTTTTGAAATCTCTTTCAAAAGTATAGTACTCGTGAGAAATGTCATGAACTTTACCATATTTCTCAAAATGTGTGTGATGTCAGTGTGTGGTATCTCCACAGGGATTTTGTTCTGACAAGTACTTTTGTGGGTGCAATCTCCTAAAAGTGACCGCACTGATCTTGATAGTGTCACAATCCAGAGTTCCTTTGTCACCTGCGCTAATCCATCAAGGAAAATCGGCCCTGACCTGACAGACTCTTTTAAAGCACGCCGAATATCAATCGGCATTCAGCCCCAAATGTCTAAGGCTCAGTGGCCTCTCTAACAGTCTGTTTGTCATAGCACTAACAAATAATTATAGACTCCCATTCAGGGAGCTCCAGAAAAGATTAATTCGAACAAACAATAAAATAATAACAGTTGTCAACAGTTTTACATTCGAACAAACAAACAAGAAAATAATAAGTTGTCAACAGTTTACAAATAGCCCGCGGTAAATACATGTATCAACAGCGCCTCCAGACCAAGACCCAAAAGTCCCGTATGACCGTGTTACATTCAATAGAGCGCCATCTACCTGCACAAGGAAAATGGTGATCTAGGTCAACCCAAATGGGTGGACCAAATCTGACGAATCAACTCAAAATTTCACCATGCACAGATCGCGAAAATCTGACGAATCAACTCAAAATTTCACCATGCACAGATGCCAAAAATCTTGGATAATACCAGCTTAAAACCCCAGAAATACTCAAAATAACAGAGACAAAATTGCACGTGCAAATCACTCGATCTGATTACCAAGATCTTCTGTGAATGGTATTTTCTGGCTGTGAATGGTATGAAATATTGTATACCATGGGATAAAATAATCATCTTGGACCATTCATCAATTAGCCTAAGTTTTTACATTTTTTACTTTAAACTTGCAGCAACGATAGACGGAAAGTTCGAAATATTGTTTACTGGAAAAGGGAAATAACTTTTACAAGAATTGATTTTCGTTGAAAATTGCAAATCTACGATCGGTATCGCGTTTTAGAAGAAAAATACGCCACAAACAACTTAAAATGACAGAGCGACAGTCAGACCGGGGTATACCGGGGTATTTAGAAGGTGTTTTATTGTTCTGGTATACACGTAGTGAGAGGAACTGAAGAAAATCCACTCTAACTTATCTTGCTGTCGTTTTCGGCGTTGTCAGCCATCTTGTGGGTGACGTTGAATCCAGTACGCGTGGTTTCATAAACCGATTCGCGGTTACTTTGTTTCAGGTATGGTCGCTTCTTGTACAAGAATGGTACTTTTTTCTGGTACATGAGCTTTTTTATCAGATCCGAGTGCGGGGGTTTTTTCCGGTACAGGAGCTTTTTGTTGAAGTTTGGGGTATTTTCAAACATATTTGGGGCTTTTTGTTCCGAAGATCTGATAGGCTTGATCATTAACACAACGTGTGAAATAAGTGTACCGTGATCAGGTGCCAGCATTATGGTTACCATACTTAACGTACCAACAGTTTATGGTGAATATGTAAGTCCCCAGAGTGTAACTAGTTAAATATTACATGTGAACAAGTTTATTGTGAAAATGATATATTATTCCCACTGTGACCTTCACAGCAGATTGGGATGAAAGTCTCCGGAATGTGACTTATACAATTTGTGAACTAGATGTGCCTTGGTCGCATGCCAGGGTTAGGGCGGCCATACTTTCCGTACCAATAGTTTATGGCAAACCTGCAAGTCCCCAGAGTGTGACTTGGTAATAACATGTGATCAAAGTTTACTGTGAATATTTATGATGTACTTTCCACTGTGACAGTCTTGGACAAGTTCCTAGAGTGTGACTTATTACATTCTCAAGAGAACAAAGTATACCTCTGATAATTGAACTAGTCTGTATCCACAGTCAGGATATACAATAACCTATTAACACAGATGATTCAGTGTGTGACTAGGCGTATATTGGTTATACCGACAGATAATTCTCATTGTTCATACCATGTACCACTACTGTAGAATTGCTCAGTATTAGACTGCCACACATATACCACAGGGTTCGAGTTTCAAAAAAAAAAAAAAAAAAAAAAAAATCTGTAACCTGTTACATAAGTACATGTAATGCTCAAATGTTAACCCTGAAACTCGAGCCCTGAGTATACTAATCTTAATATACTCCCTACATCCTTTTCCTACTGCATGCTTCAACTCATTTGCTTGTACTGTACACACAGGCTCCATTCCATGGACTTCAAAAGCCAAATCCACAACCTTCCAGCAGAGACTCAAGGGTAAACTTTTTCAATGATATAACCATGCCAAAATTTCAATCGCTACTTTCTCTCATGTCGCGGAATGTTGAAGGCATTCACAAGCTTTATTCAAATGTAAATAGTCGTTCCTCTCATTCTGTTCCCATGTTTAACCAACACGATTTTATATCCTTGCAAGAAACTTGGACCACTGCAAATAACTTGAATGGTCTTAAAATAAACGGCTTTCAGTATCATCTGCAACATAGCTACAAAACCACGAATCTTGGCAGGGCGTCTGGAGGCTTAATGTTTCTATTTAAAAATAAATATGCTAACGCAATCACTCCTTTGAAAACCAACAACCATTACACCCTCTGGGTAAAACTTTCAGGATCTAAATTTGGCTGGAACAGAGACCTACTGATCTGCACTGTATACATACCTCCTGAAGACTCGCCGTACCTAAAAGACCAATTTTTAGACCTGGAGCAAGAAATTGGCATGTTCTCATCACAAGGTGACATACTATTACTAGGCGACTTTAACAGCAGAACAGGAACGCCCTCGGGTGCATTATCCGATCACATCAAAAACGATGATAATAACCATGTTCCTCTCCCAACAACCTATAAATCAGATACTTTCCTCAAACCCAGACTAACTGAAGATCAGAAAACCAACTGTAATGGGAAAAAACGGATTGATTTATGCAAAGCTACCCAGACTAGAATCTTGAATGGCAGATGCCCAGGAGATTCCATGGGCAAATTTACTAGTCACAACCAATTTGGGCCCAGTGCAGTTGATTACAGCATATGCTCAGAACAATGCATGAACAAATTTCTACATCTCAACATCCAACCCCGGCTACCTAACTCTGTACACTGCCCAATCTTTCATTTAATAAAGTGTCGTATGGTCTGCACACCTCAACCGTCAGTAAAGACAACCGCAATCCCACCTAGACTACAAATAAATCAAGACCATGCTAACCTATTTCAGACAGCGCTACTGACTGACCTTTCACTATCTAACATACAACTCATAATGGATACAAACACAGAACCCACACAAAAGGGCATTGATCATGCCACGCAGCTAATTAATGATGTACTTTTGAATGCTGCTGTATCTGTTCGTCCTTTACGACCATACAAATGTAAACGAAAGAGACCCTACAGGAAACTTAACCCCTCAGTCCAGACCATGCAACATCAATTAAAACAACTAGCCAACTTAATTTCTAAAAACCCTCGGGACTCGCAGATAAGGGGAAGATACTTCAGCACTAAATCCAGACTAAAAAAACTTGAAAATTTTTTACAGAAATCAGCCAGAACAGAAATCTATTCACAACTTGAGACATTACAAAACACAGATCCAAAATCTTTCTGGAAGTTTATTGATGAACTAGCAGATCGCAAAAATGATCCTACGACACCAGAGGAACTATCCTCAAAACTTCATGAACACTTCAAAAACCTCAACACCCAATCATGGTCAGATGACAAGGACAGTCCACACATTTTAGATGAAATTAAAAACAGAGAAAACCAATCCTATCCTCCCACACCACTGGACCAACCATTCAAATGTAAAGAAATAATGCAGACAATATCTAAACTAAAAAACAATAAATCTGCAGGATTAGACCAAATAACTAATGAGCTAATTAAATACAGCAAAGATATCTTGATATCTCCCATCATCAAGCTATTCAACTCTGTTCTTGATAGTGGTATATTTCCTAGCCAGTGGTCTGAAAGCTTCATCACTCCAATCCATAAAAAAGGATGTGATCTTGACCCAGGAAACTATAGGGGAATTTCAATAATAAGCTGCCTAGGCAAACTTTTCTCAGCTACTCTAAACACAAGACTTACTACCTACTTGGAAGATAACAATATTATATCAGACCACCAGTCTGGATTCAGAAAGAATCGTCGAACTACGGATAACCTATTTATTATTAAAACCCTGATTAACAAGTACCTCTCCTTGAAGAAAAAACTATTCCTATGTTTCATCGACTTTCAAAAAGCGTTTGACACCATTTGGCACTCAGGCATACAATTAAAACTACTCCGCGATGGCATAGGGGGGAAATTCTACAAAGTCATAAAATCCATTTATACGAGAACTCTCAGTAGTGTAAAAATCGGCCAGAATAGAACAGACCTCTTCCGCTCGACCATAGATGTTAAACAAGGGGATAACCTTAGCCCAACAATTTTCAACTTATTCATTAATGATTTGTCCTTCCCTGAAACATGCGCACCACCTGTACTACATGAGAAAAAACTGTCCCACCTCCTCTGGGCAGATGACCTTGCCATTCTATCGGAAACACAGGATGGACTACAGAATAGCCTAGCCACCCTGCAAACTTACTGTGAAACATGGCACTTAAAAATTAATATTAGTAAGTCAAATATCATGATAATACACAGAGGCAGAAGATTCAATGAACCTAAATTTACAATCAACTCTGAAAACATTGAACATACCAAGGAATACACATACTTAGGATGTACCATTAACAATCAAGGAAACTTCACTCCAACTCGTGAAAACCTATATCAAAAGGCATCAAAAGCACTCTTCAAAATTCACAGATCATTTAATGGTTTCAACCCACCACCACACATTTACAATAAACTCTTTGATACTCTAATAAAACCAATAATTCTTTATGGCTCGGAAATATGGGGCTCTGAACAAGATAAAAAAATTAACAACCATGAACTAAATCACTATTTCGACCTCATAGACAAAGAACCATATGAAAAACACCATACTAAATTCTGCAAAATGAACCTCAAAATAAATAAACATTCCACTAACTTCGTCAGCAAGAACGAACTTAATCGACAACCGCTCATCTATGACATAAACTGTAACATACTCAAGTATTGGGCACGTTTGGATGATGCCCACTTAAGCCCGCTGCTTCAAGATGCGTATGCATGCAGCAAGTTGCTCTACACACAAGGTAAGCCTAGCCTTTATAACTACATACCAACATTACTTAACCAACTCGAAATTGAAACCCCAACAATTCTTGATTCAGCTATAATAGATAAAGCCAAAGCTAAAATGACCAGAAATTACAAGTGCTACACTGAACATAAATTACAGATTTCGGAAAAACTACAAATATACAAACAAATTTCAGAAAATCCCAACACGGACTATACACAAATAGTTAGAAACCACAATTTCCGACATGCCTTGACTAAACTGCGGACTAGTTCTCACAATCTGGAAATCGAATATGGGCGTTCAAAGAAAATACCCCATCCACAGAGACTGTGTAAGATATGTGGACTACAGGAAATAGAAGATGAACTACATTTTCTTTGTGTTTGCCCATCCCTGCAACCACAACGAGAGAAACTTTTCCATAAATTACTCCAATTTTACCCAGACTTCCTCTCTTATAACAACAACAAGAAATTACTAACCATACTCAATGGCAAGAATGAAGCCATTCCCATTTCAGGACAACTCTGCCATGTATTTTTGAATGAAAGGGCGAAAATGCTATCCAGACCCCCTGCCAACAGACCCCCTATTCCAAATAGGCAGACCCATACTTGATACACTGAGGTCTACTCCATATATTTGTATTCAAACAAGCAACATGTCACTTATTATTCCTACCCAAGTACTGGTATCAAAACAACCTGTCAATGTTGATATACCTACTCATTTATTTGTATCAAAACAACCTATCAATGTTGATTTGTTGAGTGTTGATATTCCTACCCATTTATTGGTATCGAAACAACCTGTAAATGATGATATTCCTACCCATTTACTGATATCTACACAACCCGCCAATGTTGATATTCCTACCCATATATTTGGTACACAATCAAACCTGTCAATGTTGATATGTTGTGTGTTGATATTCCTACTCATTTATTTGTATCAAAACAACCTAAAAAGGATTATATTCCTACCCATTTATTGGTATCAAAACAACTTGTCACTATTGATATCCTACCCACTTTCAATGTTTGTATTCTCTCATTTAGTTGTTGGAGTTGTCTCCACAGGTTATGGTTTGGGAGTTGTCTCCCATGATTTCTAGTCATGTTCTTTGGGAGTTGTCTCCCAGGTCCATGCCTTCAGTGCAGAGATCGCAATAAAGTTGAATTGAAAATTGAATGTGTCTAAAGCTAATGATGACAATTCCCCGGCTGCGACGAGCGCCATCTGCCTACTATCAGATAGCCTGGATGATAAGTTGTAATATACAACAGCACCATCTATACTGGTCTAAATTAACGCTGTATAAATATTATGTTTGTGGCAAAAGATTGTTTGAGAACCATTCTCACCTTTCTCCGTTTAAATGAGTCTGGAATAATTGACCATAATAAACAAGCGTGCATCCATCTTTTACGATACGATATTTATTACGATCATATAGTTGTACATAGATCAAGGGGAGATAACTCCCAATAACATCTTAAGAGAACAAAAAACATGTGGAACAATATATTGAATCAAACTGGAATAAACTTGTTTTCAACTTATCGATATCTACTAACGGTTATAGTCAACTGCTATCTAATTACTACTCTAATTTCTAATATGAATTAAATATGATGTTTCTTAATGTTATATAAGAAATAAATGGCCTACTGCTAATTTACTTAAATTCTTAACTTGAATGTTAAGTTAATCTTGACAGTGTATGCTGTTGAGAGAAAAATACAGATCACATCAGGCTATATATACAGATGGTTCTACAGATGGTGAGAGAGTAGCATGTGCTACTAGCTTCAGTTCCAAAACTAAAACCTGTCGACCTCCCGGTAAAAGTTCGATATTCACTGCAAAAGCTATTAGCGTTGGAAGGTATTGGGTCCACTAGAAGGAAAAAATATGTCATATTTTCAGATTCACTGTCATGTCTTCAAGCGATGGAAAGTTGAACTTCGACTCATCCCACTATCTTGGATATTCTACAATTATATGACTGTAGATTTGATCAACAGATCGATATTGTGTATTGTTGGTTGCCAAGTCACGTTGGCATCAAAGGTAATACTGAGGCTGATATAGAATGGCTAAGGCAGCTCTAGATTATGGAAGTTGATCCTGTTGGGATCCCATATAGCGATTTCAGACCCTCTGTCTGTGCTTATGTGAGACGGCTGTTTCAATCTTTATGGGATGCTGTGAATAATAACAAACTAATGAGTTAAAAAAAACTGTAGGCTATACTCATCTGAACAGCCAGAAACGTTTCGATCAAGCCAGGATCAGGCGATCTAGAATCAGCCATACACGATTAACCCACGAATATTTACTAAGAAAAGAGCCTGTCCCAAGGTGTATTTCATGCCACGAAGATCTCACGGTGAAACATATCCTTATCGACTGCATAGATTTTAGATTGTAAGAGATGCTTTTTATCGAGCGACTACTTTGGAATATCTTTTTAGTCGGGTGAGAGAGGACGGCATCTTGGGTTATTTGAGAGAAATCGGTTTGTTGCATAAGTTTTGTATGTTTCATTGTGTTGGATTACTAAGTTTTTGGCTTGGGTACTTAGGATTTTGTTTGGTCGTCGCTATATAGCTGAATAATTGCTGAACGCGACTTTAAACCTTAATTCTCTCTCCCTCTCCTTGACAATGTATGAGGTTGATCCTGCTGGGATCCCATATAGCGATTTCAGACCCTCTATCTGTGCTTATGTGAGACGGCTGTTTCGATCTTCATTGGATGCTGTGAATACACAGAAAAAAATGATCCATATTGAGGCAAAAAACCCCAGAAAAAAAGGATCCGTCACATAGCCGACAATGGTTTAGAACTAGATTGAGCCAGCTATAGTTTTGTTCCTGCATGTCTCGCTACACGCTCACCGTTCCTCAGAACTTGGCTTAGTGTGGATTACTTCGTAAACTTCGAAATGTGATCCGCTTCCGGCTTGCTATTGGCTTCAAATATTTGTTAGTGTGGATAATTTTGTAATTCCTAGTGGATCATTAGTCCAGGCCAGTAACGCTGAACCAGCTACTGCAGGCTATCCAGTGACTCCGTGTCGTCTCAACTTTCCCTCCCTCAAAGGCTGTTTGATCCAATACCAGTACAATATCAAAAAATGTTGTAAAGAGTAAAATTGTATCTTTATTTCTGAATCATCGATCCAAAAATCTTTATTACTGGGACAGAACACTGCATGCAGACCTACAGGGGTCAGGGAGTGTCCCAGATTTGTCTAACCACTGGATCAAAAGATTAGTGAATTTTGACGATACAGTCAGGTATCCTGTGTGCCTTCATGTGGATGCACACATCCATTTCTCATGAGGGTGTCTATCGTCTAATGCTCTTGAGAAGTGAACTAGAATGTAAATTTTCAGTGATTATCATTTCAATTGAAAAAAGGTTCAGCACTTCAGAAAATACTTTCCTATCATACTGCCTTTAATGGTACTTTGAATGTTTATTTTACTTAGATAAAAAGACAAAATTTATCCAGTATCATGCTAATCCATTATTACATAAATCAATCATGGTTATTGGGTGAGGAAAGAAAGTGGTCTAGCTTTATCATCATGTATTCCGTCAGTCTATGTATATTGGTACTTTGTTTCATATAAGGGAAAGGAGAGTGGGTGGCATTTTGTTTGAATACCGCTTTGGGGGGAGATATACCAGATTGAATGTGGGAGGGGGTGGTACACAGAATTTCTTGGTACCGTACATGTACCGGCATCCAGGTATCATAATAATTGTTTGTAATTTTTAGGCTATGAGAAAACATAATATTAATACAATATTAGCTGTCATGGTTGCAGCTAGGAGACATCCACTTTCAAAGTCCAATCCAGGGCGGCATGGCTTTACTTCTCAGGCCAAAGAAATCTATTGACATACTAGTAGATAAAATTCATGATCAGTTTTCATATTTCAAGTACACTGATTGAAAACGAGAATTTAGAACTGTTAATATTATGTATGTTATGGCAAAACATGATATATTGGCTATATTAGCACATAGAATATAACATTACAAGCGTCTAGTCCGTCATTCATAATCCAGCCGTCGTCCACTAGAGAATATCCGTGTCCATAATCCAAAGACCTATTCCATTTTCCATATAACAGTATTAGCACCAAATTCAAAAAGACAATCATAGTATACAAAAACATAGGCTTGTTTCCTGCAAGAGAGAAGCGGCCAACAGTTTTCAATGATGCCAGCAAGACATCATGATGTTCCAAAAATATCAAATCCGTATCGCTGATCAGTATTCTTAATCCATAATATTCGTTGTAAAGTCGTCACGCTTTGATTGCGACTGTTCATATGAGTACCATGAGGTTCTTGAAGTACATGGGTTCATACGGCCCCTAGCCCCGGGTTAAGCGGAATTAGACCTACATGGAATGAAATAGCTTTATTGTCCAAACTGAACTGCTTCATAAACATTGATGGATTTCTAAACTTGATTTCAAATTACTAGATTAAAGATTTAAAATGTAAGAATTTAGTACTGTTTAATTTGTACTATATAGCAGATACAATTTCCTCATTCATTATTGCAAGGAATTGGGTTTTTTTGCACACAAAGTAATTCTGTATAAGATTTTCAAATTTTCATTTGACTGAAAATTAGAGAAGGTCTGTTTTATTTTACACTGTTTCATAATATAAATGTAAATCTGGATTAAATATTTTGTTCAAATTTCAAGATGATTTGACTAAAAATAAGAGCAGTTTATTTTTCAATATTCTACATGTACACTCAGAACCTGGTGATGGCTCTGAGAGGGAGTGCTACCATTATTCAGTTCCATTAAAGAGGATGGTGGGGGCCGGGGCGGGGAGTTTTTTGCACGTAGGTTTTTTTAACACTTTGATAACTAGGGAGGTACATGTACATGTAAGCTTATCACTTAAGTGAACACTCGTTTTTTAAGAGATCATGTGCACACATTCGTGTTCATTGTGCAAATTAACATGATATACCCTCCTAAATGTATCAGGTATTCCGATGACGGACTGTTACTCTCTAAAAAAACTTGAGTGAACTGTTCCACTCAAGTTTGAGTGAAATGTACCTGTTCACTCAAACTTGAGTTACTTTTCACTCAACTTGAGTTAAAACCACTCAAGTTCACTCAACTTGAGTGGGATGAATTTCCACTCTTATACTTGAGTGAATGTCACTCAAGTTGAGTGCATTTAACTCAAGTTGAGTGAAAAGTAACTCAAGTTGGGTGAAAAGTAACTCAAGTTGAGTGAAAATCGCTAAAAAAGGTTGAGTCAAATTTCACTCAAGTAAGAGTGGAAATTCATCCCACTCAATACTTGAGTGAAATTTCACTCAACCTTTTTTAGCGAGTAGCATAATCCCATTAAGGTAATCTTGCCATGTTTGCATTTAGAAGATCATTTTATCTTCACTCTAGTCAAGTTTTTGCAGACAAATGGGCACCACAACTGATAACTTCTGTAGATTTATAACTTTTTATAACTTCTTAACTTCTGTTTGATGGAAGGTAAGTGGACATAGAATCGAATTATTTTATTGATTATGGTCAATTGGTTCGGCAAATATTGCCCGTACGGCACTTTCCCAACAACTCAATCCGGTGATTGGTTTGTAGCCGTAGCGTTGTTCTCACGTAGTAAAAGAACAAGGCTACACCGGAGCTACATTATACCATATTATCTCATTGGAAAATATATGGCTAGCTTTGTAATCTAGTTTTGCTTGAAAATCGGCCCATGCTACAAGAACGTCTTTCCAGAAAAGCTTGTCAATATATGGAATGACGGTTTTTCTTAAGAAAGCAGAACCGACTGCCACTATGCTTTGGTTTTGTGGCATATACAGTTGGAGTAGTTTTCCCCATTTAGGATTATTCATATATAATCTTCTAATCCACGATATTTTTTGGTGCCTGAATGACGAATTTGATTTACCGGAATATCTAGGCCTCCATCTTCTTCAGTTTTGGTTACCATTTTCCTGGAAATTTTGTCTGGTTTTGAGTTCCACATAAACGAGAAACAGCTTTTTTGAAATTCTTCTATCATTGGTTCAGATGGATTTGGAAGAGCTGCAAAGATGTGATTTAGTTTTGACAAAAGTAAGCTTTTCAGAATAACAACTCTACCTATTGGAGTCTGTCCACGTCTTGACCATCTCATGGCAGAAGAAATATCCTTTAGTGTGTCTCTATAGTTTCTCTCCACCATTTCAGCTAGGTTGTGGGTGAAAACCAGTCCTAGTAATTTAAAATCGTCTTGTGACCATTCCAAATGCCATTTCGTTTTCAACATTATGTTGGGTGTTTTAAGTGAACCTATTCGAACAATTTTTGTTTTGTCTACATTCATTTTCAAACCTGAAAAATTAGCAAAATGTTCCAATGTTTCCAGACATGAATTAAAACTCTTGAGGGATCCGTCTAGAAAAATTTCAGTATCGTCAGCATATTGGGACAGAAGGAATTTCTCATCTCCAATCTTGATACCCTTAATATTTGCATTGCCTCTAAGCATTGCTGCTAATATTTCGGCGCAAATGAGAACAATGTACGGTGATAATGGATCCCCTTGGCGACAGCCGAGTGATATGTCGGAGAACTGAGAACCAAAGCCGTTAACTAACACACATGTCTGGGCGTGCCAAACTTGAAATATTCCAATGCCTTTTGTATAAACGACCAATCTACAGAGTCAAACGCTTTCTCGAAGTCTATCAACATTAACAAACCTGGTATTTGGTGATCCGCTGAATATTGCATTTTATCATATACCAGCCTTGTATTTTCACCAATAAATCTCCCAGCAATAAATCCTTTTTGATCATCGTGAATTATGTGTGGCAAACTAGTTTTTATTCTTTGTGCAATAGCCGCAGATGCAATTTTGTAGGTGATATTTAATAGTTTTTAAGCAGATGTTTTGCTTTACCCTCTTTAGGGAGACATGTTATAATTCCTCGTTGTTGGGTTACAGACAGAGCACCATTATCCTATTCAATGACTTAATTAAATAACTACCTAAATCGATCCAGAAAAATTTAAAAAACAGTGTCACCTAACAAACCGTCTATGTCTGCCGAGCAAACGTCTTTCTTTGTATACAATTTCTAATAAAAAGTTTTGTTTCTTCCATTATCTGGTCTGTTTCTGTAATTATTTCATTTTTTGAGTTTTCTATCGGACCTTATTTAGGTAATTTCGATGTTCTAAGTTTAGAAACTATTTTGTAGGTTTTTCGCCTTCTCTGACCATCTGGCTTTCGCCCTTATCATCATTCCCTCGACCCTACTTTTATAAATTGATTCTAGTTTTTTATGGGTTTCCTCTATATCATGTTTGACACCGCGTTTCTCATCGTATTCTGCTAATTCATCTACTTTACTTTCCAACCTCACAAGATCCTCCTGGAACTTCAATTCTTCTTCCTTTTGTTCCCTTTTTTATGCGAGGAGTATGATATAGACTTGCCTCGTATACCCATTAGTATCATTTCAAATAGTAATTGATCATTGATTGTTAGCTCCGATGTTTCCACTGAGTTTGTATTATCAGTTCTAGTGTATTATTCTACTGTGTCCATTATTGAACCTTTAACAAGCTCTACATAGTCTTTGTCTTTTAGAAGTGAGTTATTAAATTTCCAAAATCCTTTGCCTTTTTTAAAATCTGTAAAGGAGAGTGATAAGCTGACAAGTGAATGATCTGATCTATAGCTGGGATGAATGTTGGAACATTTTACTCCGTGTAACAGGTTACGAGATGTCAAAAAAAAGTCGAGGCGCGATTGCTTAAGTGGAGTTGGCTGTCGCCAAGTATATCTTTTCACCTCCGGGTTAAACTCACGCCATGGATCTACTAAATCATAATATTCCTTTAACTCCAAGACCCTTTCTCTAGCTTTTGGATGGTTTACATGGATATAATTAAAGGTATCAAGATCTGGGTTTTGCACTAAATTCCAATCGCCACAAAGGATATAATGCTGACTATTCCATTCGTCTAATATTGTTTGGATATTGTCAAAAATCCGAGTCATCTTCATTTGGGGCGTAAATAGAAACTAAAGTGAATGTTAGTTCTGGCATTTTAATTTCCAATATTAGATAGTTACCTTTTTTTGTATCTCGCCGTACTCTCAAAACTTCGAATTCAAAATTGTTGTTAAATAAGATTGCAACACCTCTTGAGTTATTAGAGTATGGGCTGATATATGTATCATAACCCCATTCTGTAGATACGTATTTTTTCATTTTTCGAGTGAAGTGAACATCCTGTAGGCAGTAGATGGACATTTTTTTATCACGGAGATGTCGAAATACGTCAATTCTTTTCTGCTTATTATTCAGTCCTCGACAGTTGACTGATGCTATTGTTATCTCTTGATTAGACGCCATTTAATGGAGGGAAAAATTTTTGTGAATTCCAGAAAAATGTACATAAGACAATAAAGACAGTTGATGTTTTTGCATATACCGTAATAAGTTTAACTTTCACTGAGCTGTACGCTGGTATGGTGTTCTTAATGTGTATGTCCTCTTCTGTCGAAAAAACCAAACTATTCAAAGCATGAGATATCAAAAGCAATGAATAAAAATACAAAATACAAAAAGTAAATTTACTTCCAGGCATCCTCAAAATAAAGGAGTTTGCCTGCTCTGTCGGAGTGTGCAATATATACAATACAAATTCCGTTAGGCTGGTCAAACATGACATGTCCGTGTTGGTCCCATACGGGCCTCCCACCAGGGAAAATAGGAAAGCTTGGACAAGTTAAATGTAAAAAATGGATAATAATAATAATGGTAATTGAAGTAGAACAGATACGTTTTAACTAAATTGTTCAAAGTTGATAAAAAGAATGAACCGTTGCAACTTATGAGACTTTTACTTGGCAGCATATATTTATATTGACCAAAACAATTGAGAATATGCTCAAAAGTTGAGAACGTTATGCAACTTTTTTTTAAGATAGAACAATTATGTTTTATAGCTTGCTCTACGCAAGGAGAAGACATCTATGCAGGTAAAGTATGTGCATATTGGTCATAAGACAAAGGTAAAAAAATAAAAGAAAAAAAATAAAAAAATAGGAGTGGTGGGAGGTTTTCTGTGGACAATACACCTTTGCATTCCATGATATTGGTCCATTGAAACAAATAGGTCGGTGTTATTGTAAACTCTATTATGATTCTATATCCAATAAATATTTAAAGTATGATATTCGATATATTAGAATCATCACAATATTTTATATTTACCACCAACATGGACTGAATAATATACGGTACCAACACTAAATCTGCTGAACAAGTGTACATACTTTACATGTTACTGAAGATGAAAATATTCACATCCATGACGTGCAGAAATTTCCCGATTTAATTGGAAACGAAAAGGCGAGAAAAAAATCAGTGTAGAACTAGTGGCATTATATGATGCAGTCATACTTGAGCATCCGTCACTAGTAACTTCATTTTAGCAAAAGATTAGCAAAATACAAAGTATTATGAATCTAATGTTTATAGAGTCAAACTAAATTGGGTATTCATTGCACTGTACACACGGAAAACATTCGGCTATTGAAATCATGTACATTTCTTGAGTGAGTGTACCTGCTATCGAAATGGACATTGAAAAAAGGCGCGAAACTAACCGGTATACTCGTCGTCCTAAAATAGGAACAACTTACGTAACCGTTTAGCTGTAGTAGGACCTTGAAATTAACATTTATATTTAAAGCTTCCGTGTTCTACAGTCGAGCTATATTTGAAGATAGTATATCCTGTGCAGCACGTAGATTCAGCAATTTTCTGGTCAATATTGGACTCAAATTTATCAAATTGGTTTGATCGCCAGTGCATAATACAATCAACTAACCAGTTTCCGCTTGTAATGATAATAATACTTTAATTTAAATTATGTTTCCCGCCAATATTTATTGAATGTGTAAATACTCTAGCATCATCAGTACTTAAAATTCACAACTAACTTGGTCAGTCAGACAACAGAGAAAAACATACATTCTCTAACAATCAGTGTATGTACAATGGCAAACATATCAGTAATGAGTCGATTGAAAATCTGTGTATGACATATTCCCTTTACATGCTTTACATGTTGATGAAGACGATAATATTCATCTCTATGAAATACAAAGTATTATTCAATGTTTACACATTCAAACTAAATTGATAGTCATTTCACTGACTGTACACACGGAAGTATTCGGCGATCAAAACAGTACAGATTCCTTGAGTGCATACACATGAGCACTGTAATCTTCGGAAGGGACATTGAATAAAGACACGAAAATAAGCGGTGTTTTCCTCTTCCTAAAATAGGAACAACTCACGTTACCGTTCAACTTAAGTATGGCATTGAAATTGAGATTGATATAAAATGTCCTTGTTCTACAGTCCGGCCATTTTCTAGCCCCTATTGGACTCATATTTGTCAAGTTGGATTGCTTGCTAATCGATTAACCCGTTACGTCTGTAATAGTAATTCAAGTTTCTGTCAATATATTTAACGGACTCTTACATACTACAGGTCAACAGTCATCAGAGGTTGAATGCCTCTTCCACATCTCACCAGCATCTGAACGAATCTCCAGAATGACTTTCGGGCCGTCTTCCCGGATATGTGTGTGACACTTGGTCATTTCTCGCAGTTCAAACGCCTTTGTGGACAGCTTACCTCGGGCAACTCTCAACACAGGCGGAATATCGGTACTTACCGAGGTTCGGGTTTTGTCTCCTCTCAGATTTTTCGTCGCGACCAAAATCTCGTCACGTTCGCTATGCCGTGATGATAATTGGTACCGGCGGTATATCGTCTCGTTCTCCGGGTGGCGAGTGGTAGGGCTTTTTGGGAGGAATTCTGTGACAAACCACAAATTTCATCATACCGTCTACCTTCGCTGAATCTAGTTTCTTCTCTGGGAGTCTATAGATCCGTAAATTTAGTTTTCGGTCATGAATATCTTTCACTGTTAGACGATCTTCTAAATTTTTAATTTTCGCCAAAAGTTCTGCTTTTACTGACGGAATTTTTTCCTTTAATTTCAAGTTCATGAAAGTCCAGCGCTTGGCTGTGTTGAGAGACAGTGTCCCGCAGGTCACGAATAGATTTTTGCACACTAGCTATGTCCCTCCTTAAATCATTTCCCAAGTCACTTACGACAGTTTTTGTATTATCTTTTAGTCGAGATTCTAATCCTCTTAGGAGATCTTCAATATTTCCATGAAGTTTCGTACCTGCTTGTTCTTGTGTCATGTGGCTCTCTCAGTATATCGGCACCTCTTCCCATTTCCCTTATATGTGTTGCAATTCCCGAGAGGCCATGTTTACCGCTGAGTCGCTCTGCGCGGGATTTTCCTGAAGGTCAACCTGATGAACCGACACCGGGGGTACTGCGCAATAAGTAATGTATCCCCTTTTCACTGTTTTTCGTATTTGGCATATTTTATGGTGTTTTCTGGCTTTTAGTCTTTGATACAGACGACAAACACTCCGTGTGAAAAACACTCCGACAGCGCAGGGAAACTTATCAAAATCGGGAGCTACGCAAAGTGCGTGTCGCCCAGTCGAAATGCATACCGGAAGTCATCTTCATTGGTGACTTGGTAATGGATCATATAGTTAAGACGCATCAAGATTTTGGGTCATTTTTTTATCTGTGTAATAACAAACTCCACGAGTTCAAAAAAACTGTAGGCTATACTCATCTGAACAGCCAGAAACGTTTCGAACAAGCCATGATCAGGCGATGTAGAATCGGCCATACACGATTAGCTCAAGAATATTTACTAAAAAAGAGCCAGTCCCAAGATGTATTCCATGCCACGAAGATCTCACGATGAACAATATCCTTATCGACTGCATAGATTTTAATATTGTAAGAGATGCTTTTTATCGAGCGAAAATTTTGGACGATCTTTTTAGTCGGGTGAGGGAGAACTACATCTTGGGTTATTTGAGAGAAATCGGTTTGTTGCATGGTTTTATGTGTGTATGTTTTAATGTGATAGATTACTAAGTTATTGGCTTGAGTAGTTAGAATTTTGTTTGATCGTCGCTATATAGTTGAAATATTGCTGAACGCGAGATTAAACATTACTTCTCTCTATCTCTCTCTCCGTGTCATTCAGTACGGTAATTCATATTAAAGACATATTTGCAATTAAAATACATTGATCCGGATGTATATAAAGACCTGCTTATAATTCAGAAAACCCAATTAGAAACAGATGACAGACCCCGCCACACTAACAGTTTAGCGTGGCCAGGAAGATGATGAATTCCCAATCAGATTATTTTAATACAGTTAATGATGATGACGACTGGCAAGGGATCTGCAGGATAATAGTTTTGTTTTATCAAACATTTTGTATTTTGCGATGGTTGATGTTGAAAGGTTCTCACAATTTAGAATGAATAAGTTTTTTTCGTGATTGTTCATGGATTGAAAGTCAGGATGAATGGAGGACAGTTGAAGGAAAAAAGTTTCACGGGTTTGGAGAGTTGATGGGCAAATACACAAAAAGTGTTCATCTTCAACTAAAGATCACATACCTCACATAATCTATTCTGTCGCTCTATTTTTTTTACCCTGCCCTTCTCTATAGCAAGATTATGGACACTAATTCGCAACTTGGTGATGGCCTGTCGGAAGTGTTGTTTATGGATTTCTGTTTGGAAGGACGGGAGCTGGTGATTGAATGGGAGTTGTTTGTAGAGGGAGAGTTTTTCGGTAGATAGGATTTTTTTTTATCTATATAGAAGATAAGTTTGTAACATTTTCTCATGGATTCTGTGAGGTGTGTTGAGATCTGTTGCAGAGGTTTAATTGAGGTTTCGACCATAGTGTCTAGAGAGAGCTGGGATATAACTACCATGTATCATTTTTTTCAGACATTGTCTTGGAACACGTATATGCATCTGAAAGAAGAGGGTTATCATCAATGTTTTCAAGGCCTTGCTAGTGTTTAAAAATATATGTATTAATGTCTATGGCTAAAGAGTGACGGCCTAACTCTTGCTTACTAGCTACACTTACACTGCATTTGTTTATTTGAAAGCTAAAGTTTACACAACTTAGTATGTAGTTTTTTCGAAATTTTCTTTTTCAATTAGGTCGAAATAATGCTGGTTATCATGTTTTAATTTACATAGGTATTCAATACCCCATATTTCACAGTTATACAGGAGTATAAGCTTGATCAAGCAGTCGAAAAGTGGACGGGGATGGGTTGGTGCCATGCATGGCTTTTAATTATTTGCTTTTTAGAATATTTCTTGTTGAAGTGAAGTTTCATGGGTTATTTAAAGTGCATCCTATATAATTATGCTCCGTTACAACGTCGAGATCAGAATTTTTGAGTCAGAAATTTCAATGGGAGCTGGAAGTAGTAGAGTGTCTGTGTATAATAATCACTTTGGTTTTATCACACAGTATGATGTTAGATGCTCAAGGCTGGTTGTAATACCTTCAGCAGATTCTGGGAATAATATTAAGTCGTCAGCCCAGAGGAGATGGTTGAGTTTCTTTGTTTCAAGAGAAACACGATATTTGGGAATTCAAGGTCATTTAAAAATAAGTTGAAAATTGTTGGATTTATGTTGTCGCCTTGTTTCACACCTATATTTGATGAGAAAAAGTTTGATCTATTTTGACCGACCTTAAGACAAGTTTGGTTCGTTTGGTACATAGATTTGATTGTATTGAAATATTTACCATTGATTTCCGAGCGAAGAAGTTTAATAAGTATCCCGGCATGCCACACAGAATCAAACGCCTTTTTGAAGTCGACAAAACAAAGGAATAATTAATGTTTTTTTGTTAATGTACTTTTGTATAATAGTTTTGCGTATGAATAAGTATCTGATATTCTGCGATTTTTGCGAAAGCCACTATGGTTATCTTGTAATATGTTATTGGATTCTAAATGTTCTGTAAGTCTGGCGTTGAGTATAAGTGAAAACAAGTTTCCCTAAGCAGCTTTATATAGTGGTTCCTCTGTAGTTGTCAGGTAAATGTCTTGGTCCTTTTTATGAATGGGGGTGATAAGACCTTGGGTCCGCTGTGTCGGGAAAATGCCTAAGTTAAGAACAGTATTAAATTATATACCAAGAATGGAAGTATGACATCTTCTCTGTATTTTAATAATTCGTTGGTAATTTGATCGAGCCCTGATGATTTGTTATTTTTGAGTTGGTTAATACCATTATTTCCTTATGTTTGATTGGATCATCAAGGTTTGCGCATAAGGGAGTGCACTTTTCAAGTTTTCGGATTTCTTCTAAAATGTCTGGATTGCATTGTTCATCATTCCAGGATTGAACGTTGAGTGTCGTAAAATGATTGTTCAATTTGTTCACGATTTCACTATATAAATCTAAGTCATTCTTGTGTTTGTCAACAATTTTGTTTAAAACTTTCCAGAATGCTTTGGATCGTTTTGCTCCATTTCGTCAAGTCGCTTATATAATGTTTGTTTATCTTGCCGGTTCTTTCTGTTTTATTAGTTTATTGAGTTTAGACTTTGTCGAGAAAAAACGCCCACGAATATAAGGGTCTGATGGGAATTTTGATAGAAGATAGGATAGGTGTCCAAAGTCACGTTTCATTTTAATAATGGTTGGGTCTTTTTCGTTTTTGACAAATTTTCTTTTCTTAGATTTTGTACTGAGTTTTGTTGGTGGTTTGACTCTAAATGCTGCTTTTAACAGAATATCCTGAATTTTCTTGACTGCTTCATCAATGTTGGATTGGTCGGACTTGATGGGCTCCTCCATAAATCTTTGTATGTTATTAATTGAAATTGGATCCAATAGTTCGAACATGAATTGCTGCATGTTTTCATCATTAATTATGGGGCGGAGAGGTAACGGTACAGTAGGCGCGGGAGGTTCTGTGTGAAAAATCATGTGACATTTCATTAAAGCAGTTACCATACAATGAGCAGAAGTGCTAGGTGGCTGTTAAACGTTACAGTATATGAAGTTGTTAGGTATTTGGTCAGAACAGATAACGTAATCAACAACACTAGAACCAAAATGAGTGTGGCATGCAAATTTGCCCAAGTAGTCAACTGGAGTGCGACCATTGATAATTCTTAGTTGGGATGCAATGCAAAGGTCAATAAGTTTAGATCCGTTTTGATCTTTTTTTAATCTTCTGATTGTCGTGATTTAATTGTTCTATTACGGTTCTTACAACAACGTTAACTTTCAACATTAACATATTACTTTAGAATGACAAACGATTTTGAATGTTTATGGGTCCTTTGTTGTCGAACGTTTAGTCGCATCCAAGTTACACTATGAGTCAGAGTTTGGTCTGAACCGCTCTCCATTACCATTGTTGGCTCATCCCCCCGTTAGTTGGATTATATCGTCTTTTCCTTGCCTTATTATCTATCTATTTAAAATCGGTAGCTCAGTTACTTACGTTGGTATTTGAAACACCATTAAAATATTAATCCCCCAGATAAACTGGAGATATTACAAGTCACCCATAGCCGTATGTCGGTCCGCATGAGCCGAAATCCCGATAAGCTCCTCGGTCATCCGCGCCTCGACGTTGGAAGCTATTGGTCGTTCATAATCCTGTTTGGCGAAATTTTGCTAATCCTGACATGGACATCACGGCGATTTCTTTAGTTCTACAGCCAGGAAGATCAAATTACATCTTATCGATGTGTCCAACCGATAGCGGAATTTTCGCCATCTGATTGGGTTGACATGGCTAAAAACGGATTTCCTAGCCGATATAGAAGCCGTAATCAACAATAGGTAACTGGAGGACTCCAGGTTTCGCTTCCACGATGCACTGCGCATGTATAACCGTATACAAGCTACACAACTGACACCCCTGTTTAAATATTCACTTGTCTTCTGCTGTATTTTGTTAAGTTTGCTTTCTCTTACTACCAGAAGATAACTGTGTATTTTATATGAGAAAAATGCCGTTAATACAGACGCTATAATCGAACTTTGTTTGAAACAACAAAATAATCTTTGGGATATTTCGTATATTTAATGAAAGTGGTTAGATTACTGCACTAATGCAGCCATTTGGTAAAAATATGAGTAATATTTTTACAAAATGTTACTAGCTAATAATATATATTCATTATATCGAAAAAGGCTTCCTAATAGAATGTAATCTGTAGATTATATGCGGACCCTTCTTCCCTGCCGCATCTTCTCCGCAATATAATTTTCGATCGGTAAGTATGATGAGTTATTCACTTATATACATTTGATCAATAATCGCAACACGAGATTGTTATTCTTGGATGAATAAATTGAGAGAATATGAGTATGGCGAGATTGGAGGACCGAAAGTATCACATGTAATATAAGGTTGTCTTACTCAAGAATGAAATGGTTAAGAGACGTACCCTAGCTTATATTATACCAACGGCATTTGTATTGGCGAGAACTCCGAATATTCCCATTTGAGGACAGAAAAAAAACGCATGCTTCCATAACCCAACTTCACCAAAAAAACACAATTTTAACTGCTCTGCAAACTGACTGAGCAAACTGACATCTCAACATTGAATTACATATACTTAAGATAACAATTCATACTTAATTATAGATATCACTGAGATATTGTGAGGACATGTGGGAATGGTTATAGTATATGCAAACCTAGCAATAAGGTGTCTCCCTCGCTAAACTTTTTGCCTGAAATAATTAAGCGTGATTTGACACGAAGACAGTTTTGATATTGTTTAGCTATCAACTATGTGGATTTAGAAACAATTCCGCCTGTTTGCCAATATCTTTACACAACAACTGGCGGTCACATCGAAATTGTAAGATAAACAAATTTGGTTGAATTCAACGGCTGGGAGTTGTGTATGTGAGTGTGTGAATTATGGGGGGGGGGGGTATAGGTGAAAGAGTGAGGACGACACAGTAAAATTTCAAAACTGTGGGTTAGATGTATCGAATATGAAATATCAAGATTAATAACGTAAATAAAACGGGTCCCTGTATTACATAAACCCGGCAATCCCCTGTTGGTCAACACATGTAGTACACCTCCATTATGCAAAATAAAACACATCTGCTGGGCGAAAAGAGCGGTGATGCAAGAGAAACGATTCCTCGACGGCAAATTGTTTACATAACAGAAAAGGAAGAATTGATACATTTTATAATCTCTTTTGTTGTGTTATTATTGACGATTTATTTAGTGATAATCTGTATTGTTTGGTCAATGTCTCAAAATCTTCCAGTTATCGCACCATATTCGTCTATGACACCCAATTGGCGTAGCGTTTAAATTAAAAAAGCTATTGTTTAGTTCCGTGTATAAACAATTAGAACAATTTAAAGCTAAATGCTTCTATTAAACCCATACACATCACGGACTATTCCCCCCCTCTCCGCCGCCCCTGTCCTTCGGGTTCTATTCATATCCCCCAATGAGGATTTTCAACTTGACTTGATGTTATTTGCCTTTCCTAGTTGTATAATATGTGATTATATTGTATGCGGAGTATAAGTTGAATGCACCACTGGCATGGTAATCCAGTGATGATCCAATAAAACGCAGATAATGGTCCCTGTTGAAGTGGAAAATAGTCAACATAGCTTTATAAGGTTAAAAAAATCAGCACAAATATATGATATAGATATTATGACAAATAGGACAAATCATATCAATTTAGAGAGTGACACGAATTGAAGATAGTATGACATAATATGGAATTCAAGCGTCTAATCCGTCATTCAATATTCAGCCGTCGTCCAATAAAGAATTTCCGCGTCCATGATCCAAACACCTAATTCATATAATAACATTATCACCAAATTAAAAGGATAAATCATAGTATACATAGAACTAGGCTAATTTCCAGTCAGACAGAAGCGGTCAACAATTTTCAATGATGCCAGCAAGACCTCATGATGTTCGAAGAATAATATTCAGTGTACCCAGTATTCCGCACATCTAAGCTTTTAAAATTCTTGGTTGTAACCGATCCAGTAGCTGGACTCTTACCGGCGAACTTCTGTCATTTCAATCGTGTCATTGACAGGTTAAGTATACAGTCATCGTATATTATGACTCGCCTAGTTTGCGATATTCTCCTGCTTTTAAAATATCTTAACATCTGATAAAGTTTGTTCTTGAATAGAGCCATTTGTGACCAATCGAATACGGCACATTATAGACATTTGTGCTTATAGGAAAGTGGAAAATAGATGTTCTGCTCTGAAAATAATACATAATGCGACGTGCGACGCGAACGTCCGCCGTGAGTCGTATTTGAAGGAAAATTCCAAACGCTACGTGCAACGGACGTTCGCGTCATGTTCTCGTCGCCGTCTGTCAATAGATTAACCTAGGGAATAGCGAAGCACAAAGACATTTACGTAGCGGTCCCACGAGTGCTTCAAACTGACACTTCACCCGACCCAATCGGACCACGGATGCCCGTTTAAATGCCCTTTCTTCATTATTCTCTGTCCACGCATGCGCAAATCCGCGGCATATCCAGGATACCACACTCAAGCCCGGCGCTCTCCCATGAGTGCTTCAATATGATACTCATCACGACCGATTCGGACCTGGGATGGTCCACCTCCACCCATGCGCACCCAAACATTTCAGTAAAATTCATACCATGGCCTCGAGACCCCTCAATCATATTCCTGACCGTAAAACAGAATAAGAGATCCTGAAGGATCTTGGCGCCCACCATTGTCCGATAATTGTAAGCTAATGACAAGAGGATCTTTTTGTCCATTGTTACTAAGAACAAACGACTTCTTTGTAATTTTGTTTACAGAATTTCGAATCTGAGCGAAAAAGATCGAAAAAGGGACACTGAAAAACACCAAGATATAATCTTTCTAAGTTTCATCAGTTTCAAGATTTCTAGAAACTGTACTTATGTCGGTTGTTATAGTACAAGAGAAATGAGCAAAGTTAGTCTGAAAGTGAATGTACATGTACGGAGGATCCTTCGTTTTCGTTTTGTAGTGTTTTTATTTTATTTTATTTTTTGTTGCACGCGTCATCATTGGGTACTGGAAGCGAAGTACAATACTTAATACTGAAGGGATCCAGTCCGTGCAGTAATGTTGAAACTTCGAAAGTGTCTGAATCCTGATATCTCCCTTGGATCGAAACATGCAGTGGTCTACAGTTGTCGAGTTGTGACCTTGTGTCACAAGAGTGACGTCCCTTCATGTAGCCGACCTGCCAGCAGACGAAAGGGTGGGGCAGTTCACTTGCAACTTCATGGACTAAAGAAAACTGATTTAAAATTTTGAAGAAATACATTTTAATTCCGAATTATTTGAACTCCTTGATATGGAAGGTGAAGGTATGGATATTCTCTATAGTCAATATATAGAACATGCCCCACCGTTTGATCCGCCGAATCTTGTGAGTGATGCAACGTCACAACTCGGGAATACCGTATCAATTTGAAGCGTAACTTGGATTTTCGAATCGGACCAAAAAAGGTGTCTTTCACAACTAGGCCCCCATGATGTGGAACCTGTGTACCAAATTTCAGAAAGATCCATGAAATATTTCCTGAGAATTCACGATAACAATGTTTCAAGGGGAAATTCAAGATGGCCACCTGGCGGTCATATTGGATTTTTGAATCGGACCAAAAAAGGTATTTTGCACAACTGGGCCACAAGGCGAATCTGTGTACCAAATTTGAGGAAGATCCATGCAGTACTTCTTGAGAAATCACGATAACAAAGTTTCATTGGGAAATTCAAGATGGGCATCTGGTGGCCATATTGGATTTTCAAATCGGACCGAAAAAGCTATTTTGCACAACTAGACCCCAAGGGGAACCTATGTACCAAATTTGAGAAAGATCCCTAAAGTACTTCCTGAGAAATCACGATAACAAAGTTTCATGGGGAAATCCAAGATGGCTGCCTGGTGGCCATATTGGATTTTCCAATCGGACCAGAAAAGGTATTTTGCACAAAAAGACCCGAAGGGGAACCTGTGTACCAAATTTGAGAAAGATCCATGCGGTAGTTCCTGAGAAATCGTGATAACAAGGTTTCATGGGGAAATCCAAGATGGCCGCCTGGTGGCCATATTGGATTTTCGATTCAGACCAGAAAAGGCATCTTGCACAACTAGACCCGAAGGGGAACCTGTGTACCAAATTTGAGAAAGATCCATGCAGTACTTCCAGAGAAATGACGATACTGTTTCATGGGAAAATCCAAGATGGCTGCCTGGTGGCCATATTGGATTTTCCAATCGGACCAGAAAAGGTATCTTGCACAAATAGACCCGAAGGGAAACCTGTGTACCAAATTTGAGATAGATCCATACAGTAGTTCCTGAGAAATCGCGATAACAAGGTTTCATGGGGAAATCCAAGATGGCTGCTTGGTGGCCATATTGGATTTTCGAATCGGACCAGAAAAGATATCTTGCACAACTAGACCCCAAGGGGAACCTGTGTACCAAATTTGAGAAAGATCCATCCAGTAGTTCCTGAGAAATCGCGATAACAAGGTTTCATGGGGAAATCCAAGATGGCTGCCTGGTGGCCATATTGGATTTTCGAATCGAACCAAAAAAGGTATCTTGCACAATTAGACCCCAAGGGGAACCTGTGTACCAAATTTGAGAAAGATCCATGCAGTAGTTCCTGAGAATTGTTTACGGACGGACGGACGGACGGACGGACTGACGGACGGAGGGGCGACGGACCACGGACAAAAAGTGATTTGAACAGCCCACCATCTGGTGATGGTGGGCTAACAATAAGATGCTACACTCCATACTGTCACGAAAAATACCCATGAGTGGGTTCCTATATGGTTTATCAGGTCCCAAGTATATATATCCGCCGTCTAACACCTGATGCAAACCGGGGTATTTTTAACCGTTCATATTAAGTACGGAGTAGTCTAGATTCTCGTTAAGCGACGTTGGACTTGGATGGATCACAAGGCGCTGTACTCGCTGGGCTGATGAGTGTCCATAGTATCGCTGCATGTATGACAATGCATAATGTATGTATGGCTATAACCCTGACGGTGGAAGATTGAACTCTGTGGTCAATTGTTCCCCGGACATTCCGGGGGATGACCGCATACACAATATTGTATGAGACATCGCAGAAGAGTGCACCAGACGATATAAAAAGTACCGGGCAGTGCAGCGAAAAAGAAGACAAACTGGTAGAAAACCTGCTGATTTAACTTCAAATTTACAGTACCGGGTGGTGAATGAAGTACCGGACGATATAAGCAAACAGAACGATTTAAATATCTCAGCCTGATCTATCATATTAATAATCGCGCGAGTGTTTTTCTTGAGCTGCGATCAAAACTGACGCACATGTGTAACCACAAGAGTTCGCTTGTCGCATTCAATCTTAATTTAGTTCTGTCCTTTACTGCCTTTGTGATCTGGTAATGGTTACTAACTGAAATAATTTCTTGCGGATAGCAACTTCCTAAATTATTCTGCAAATAAAACGAATCATATAGCAGACTGCACCAGTCTTTCTTCTCGTTGTACAAGCATATCAGCTTAGCGGATTAGCTGTAGCCCACGGTTCATTTAATTTACTAAATGCAAATATTCGGGCCGGTATTTTGATCAAAGTTCAACGTATAGGTCTAGTTTCGAGACGTTCATGTAGATAGAAAGATATAAGCACCCGTAATTATTATGGAATTATTTCGAGGTATATTACGTTAGTTGGCAATGGTCATGCATCTATATTCCGCTGGTTATCATATATTGGCTTTGGGGAGGGGGGAGGGGAGGGCTGATATTTAAACGTTTATCAGACTTAGATACATGAACATAAAACACGCATCTTCAAGAGTGGATCTAGCGAAAATTCATAGGGGGTTCGACTATGACAGCCCAACCGGCGAGGGTCCAGGGGCCGCCTAGGCTAGGGAAGCTCCGGATCCTAGATCGCCGCAGTCAAAAAGTCACACATCATGCCTGAATCTATTTGACGTTTTAGTTGTATTTCGTATTGGAACATTAGAAAACAGTACGATACGAATACGATTTATTAACACAAAGTTAAAATAAGCGAATTCTAATAGAGCAACAGGAGAGGGACCACGGCCCGTATAGGCCCCAGAAACTCCCGCCCCTAATTTGCCGGAGATACGTTTTGCCCGTTTTCTCGGAAATAAATAACGTAATGTATTTTATATGATGGCCGAGAAGGGAAATCGCTGTATTGTGTTAAAGGAATAGAAAACATATGGTCAAAGTATATTCCATGCGGAAGAGTAATGCCCCCAGTGTCCAAAAACCATAACGGTGATTTTTTGCGATTTTTTCCAACTGAAATAAAAACTCTGAAAGACGCGAAAAAGGCTGCAAATCGACAGGACATAGTCGCCGCCATTGTTAAATTTAGGCTGAATTTGAGCCAATCAGAAAATTCGGATTATTTTGTGCGCTCTGCGCGTGACGTCACTTGGCTCCAAGATTCTCGCTGTTAAAACAGAATAACATGCCGGTATAGTTCAGATTTCCGCAGTGTCTGAAACGACCTGAGAGTATTTATGCAGGGATTTTAATTAGAAGACAAGTTTGTGTGTTTGTACGAGTATTTCACAAATACCCTGTCAATATGTCACAATGCGTGGCGTTTGGGTGTTTCAACAGGGCTGACAGTGACAGTAGGCCGAACAATATTCCGATTGACGTCTCATTTCACCGATTTCCATTGCGTAAGCCCGACTTGCTGAAGCAGTGGGAACATAACATCAGTCGACAGGGCTTCAAACCGACGAAGAACTCAAGACTTTGTTCCGCGCACTTTTCACCAAATTGTTTTAAGGAAGATGCTTATGCAAAATATGGAATCCATCCCGAGGGAACGCAGAAAAGATTGCTGAAAGAAGACGCTGTGCCAACTGAGTTTGTGCATCGTCACGCTCACAAATCAAAACGAGTGTCAACAGTTGCCAGGTTGGAAAAGCGAGAACAGCAAAGAAAGATCGGGGAGGTATTGTGTTCAAGTTATTTATATTATTGGTGATCTAGGCCTATGGCTGTCCACAAAAAGAAACATATTTTCGTAATTGGGTGATTACCGCGGGTCCAGTTTTCAACATACATTTGAGTGGGTAGTTGTTGCTGTTTCTTAGGGTATTTGCGGGTACTTTCTGGATCAACTCTATTCGAGACTGCTGATCCTTATTCACCGATCACTGCGGGGAGTAACGAGGTGAATCTTAACAGGGGATTAGATAGCACATTGGAGGACATTTCATCATAAACTGTGGTTCAAAAACCTTTAGTATGTCAAAACGGTCCCTATTCCCTAAACCATGCTTTAATTTCATGACTTTTATCTTTGATGTTTTTTAATTATTGACAGTTTTCTGACATGGCTCTATTCAACTCAAATTATGTTAAGTTTCACCGCGCTGCTTCATCAAGTGTGAGGATGTGTGCTCCCTCAAATTGGAGATGTGGCATGATTTCTACTCCTTAGTTAACTTTTTGTTATGCATTGGTTGACTGGGTGATGGCAAACAAAAAGACATTAGGTACCGGTAGTGAAGGTGCGGGGGGGGGGGGGAAGGCTTCAAGTTATTCAAAATCTCAATATCACAGGTGTTGTGACTTATTATCGGTACTAAACAGCTAAATGCATATGTCCTCCTCAAACCACCAATTTTGTGTTGATATTTTTCTGCACGCAGCATGATGTTTCTTCCTAAATTTCAGTTACTGTCAGAGTCCTCACAGAAGGAGATAACTGTGTGTCGGGAATCTACAAGCGATAGTAGCACTACAGCAGTTCCAAAACTGGTAAATTCATTTGGAACTGTTTATTCTTTAAACTGGGTATTTTCCAATAGATTGCGATATTGAGATTTTATCCATATGTTTTAGGGGTTTGGGGGGGGGGGGGTTACAGTGTAATATAACCATTTCTCATAGTAAGTTATCTCTAGCATAAAGGAATTTAAATTTTTACATCATTAATCTTTCGAAGATTATTCCATTTGTTAAATGAAGCAATAATCTTCAATAGTTTTACTGTCTGGAGCTTTCTGCCTGGAAATATAAAATTTGATTATATCGTTTTTGTTGTTTTGAAGATTGGCCCCTCTAGGGCCAAGAAGAGGAAAGCTGCTGCTGAAACGGTTACTAGGGCAATGGTCGAATTGGAACACGAGAGCACAGAGGGCACGGTGTTTATCGAACCAGAGTCACATGTACACCCCCAGACACCCACATCTGTATCAAGACAGCAGGTATCTCAACCTTCAGAACAATACAGCTCATCTCATTTTGGTCAATCTGCCAGCGAGATACCAAAATTTTCTAATTTTAGTTTCTGTATAAGTAGGTTACATTTTTTTATCATACTCTTTTTGAGGCATGAGTAGTAAGTTTACTCAAATCATTTTTTTTTTTATCATTTTTCTGTCATAAACCACTGTTTATGCTGCCGTGAATCCCATTTCAAGCTCACAAATACTGGTATGTGTAGAGTCTCATTGTCTAATGAAGCTTTATAATTTTCTATTTCAGTCTGCTATTCCTCAGCTATCATCTCTGTATGGTACTCCGCGGCGAACAGGGAGAGATCACCCTTATGCAAATAGACCTCTGCGTTCTTGTGCCACTCAGACTACATGGAACAGCACTGTCGAGCAGGAAGTGTTCATTGATGAGTCAGAGTCAAGTTCTCCAATTCAGTCACCATCGCGCTCGAAGTTTGGTGGAGAGATAACAGATGAAGAACAACTCGCGGAATATTTGCCATCAACGGACAGCAGTGAATCAAGCAGTGCAGAGAAGTCTGGAACTTTCGACCCCTGTAAAATGAAAAAGTATATTGTGTTTGAGGAAAATCTGAAAGATCTTCACAAATTCTGTAAGGAATGTGGCAGTCCAGTCACAAAATCTTCCAAGTTCACGAGAGGTTCGATGGTCGGTTTCAAGATTTCCTGCCACAGTGGTCACTCATATGTCTGGCATTCCCAGCCTCTTGATAGGAAGCAGCCAATGGGCAATTTGCTCATTGCAGCTGCAATATTGACTAGTGGGAGCACCTATTCCAAAATAAGTGCTTTCGCTGACATGCTGAACCTCCTGTTGTTCTCGAAGACTGTGTATAATAAAGTACAAAAACAAAGCATTCTGCCAGTGATACAGGAATGTTGGGAGGAGGAAAGAAGAAAGGCTACAGAAGAAGTTAAGCTAATAGGATCTGTGGTGCTTGCGGGAGATGGGCGTTGTGACAGTCCTGGCCACACTGCCAAATATGGCTCTTACACTCTCATGCATACAGATGGGGATGGGAAATCTGGCACAAGAAAGATAGTTTCTATGAAGCTTGTACAGGTTTCAGAGGTAATTACTTTAGTAAATTTAGAAACTTCTTGTTTGGGGGAGTCATTGGTCAATGCAGATCGTGATCACTATCCAAGAGAATAGCAATTAACACAGCTCTTGTCTAAAATATACTATTGTATTAAAACTGAAATCCCTGAAAAGATGTTGGGAAGTGTTGTTTAGTTAATTGAGGGAGGGGGGGGGCATTCATTTTGATTCTGATCTGTAGGCACTTCTTGAATGCTTAATTTCTAATGTAGTGCTCACAAAACATACTGTGTTTTTTTAAACAGGTCAAGAATTCTAACCATATGGAACCAGAAGGTCTGAAGAGATGCCTAAAGGAGGTCACTGACAGTGGATTGGAAGTTGGTGTTCTGGCAACTGATCGTCACAACATGGTCACCAGCATGATGAAGAAGGACTACAAACAGGTACATTTATACAATTTACAGGTCTCCATTTTCAATGAAAATCATGGCTTTTTATAGTGTTATTAAACATGTTAAACTGTGATAAAAAAATTCTGCTAGCTGTATTCAGGTTGAGTAAATACAGTGACATTGGCAGCTCAGTGTAGTGTCGTCTAAGCCTAACTCATCCTTCCTCTGTCCCCTTTTCTTTTGTTTTTAGGATAATGATCATTCTCGATCATCACCTGATCACTCTCCGAACATTTTCTCTTGGACTATTGGTCAGTCTCATCCACATACCATGGTGACTGAAATTGCAATGGAGATTGAATTGAGTGTGTTACCACTGAAGAGTGAGAATATCAAAGTTTGACCACTAATATTCTATCACACTCTCCATTGCATTTCTAGTCTCAGATATGATGTTACTTGCCATTGTATTTCAAAAGATGATGCTATTTCATATATTTATATGGTACATGTATGCAAGATATTGTATTATTATCACTTGAAATGCAGATAAACCATCAATTTGACACCTGGCATCTTGCAAAAGGCATTGTGAAGAAGCTCACCGCCAAGGCCAAAAAGAAGGACTGTACCGACCTTGCTCCTTGGATACAGAGTATTTCAAATCATTTGTGGTGGGCATGTGCTACATGCGGAGAGAAGGACAAACAAGTTCTGCGGTAGGTGATAGTGTGGATTTATAGGTGATACAGAAAAGAAAAATACCATTGAATCTACCTTTACTACATTTATTTACATTTGTTTTTAACAGTTTTGAATAATTTTGTCAACTTGAAGTCATGGGAGCATCTTATCCCAGGGTGCAAAAAGCATGAACTTATGCAGTATAGAGATATTTTTTAGGGGGGGGAGGAGGGGGGCAATGCTGAGAGAGGGAGTTCACCTCCCCCCCTCTCTCTCTAAAGCACTCCCAAACTTGACAACTTTTGTCTCTGCCCTGCCATTGAATTGACAGCACTTGATCACTTAATGTAGTGGAAATGTATTGCATGACAAGCACACCTAAACTAGTGGATTAGATTGTTGCAGATTATTCTTCAGAAATTAATAGGAACAGTGTGTATTTTGTGGATACTAAATATGGTTTACAAACACAAGTATCTTTCATCTTATGTCATGGTTGTCTGCTGGTTTTGAACCAGCAGTCTAGAATATACAATAATCAGACAGTGTGGGACCTCTTTGTGACCACTTCCAGTAGTTAGAGAACTAATTAATCTTAACTACAAATGTCCAAAGTCTCATTTCACTGTTTAGCATACATTTTAAGCCAGAACTGTATCTTAAGCCTCAGAGATCAAGCTGTCTTATGTGTTCAGGGTATCTATAATCAGCTAGAGTTATGTAATAATTTCTAAAGATGGCAGATTCCCATGATCACCCCCTGGGGTGTTGATATGAACAAAATCTACTGTACACATATGTCACAGGTTGCTTTGTCTCAGCCGAGGTTGACTGGTTTGTCAAGTAGTGAGTTACAGCCAATATAAGTAGTTCATCCACAATCAATAGAAACTCGAGAATATGAGGACTTTACATAGATTTTTATCAGCATTTGTTATTTAGCTTACATAATATTTGTCACTGGTACATCTAATATAATCATTATGTAACTTTTGAGTGGACGTTTTTTGTGTATTGTGTGAGATACCGAATAAAAACAAGTTCTCATTTTAATTTCAGAGAAAAATGGCTCTCGGTGTTGCACCATGTGACCAACAACCACAAATGGTCCGGAAACAAAAAGTTCCACAAGTGTGCACATCCAACTCTCTCGACAGCTGACAAAAAAGCAACAAAATGGCTGAAACCCAAGTCTCCAGCTTTTGTTGCTTTGAAGAAAATTGTGACAAATACAAGGCTTCTCAATGCCATGAATCACCTAACAAAGTTCTGCCACACAGGCGAGCTGGAAATTTTCCACAGTATGTTGTTGAAATACTGTCAAAAGAGACAACACTTCCATTATGATGGTAACTAACATTTTGCATATATCATACCACCAAATGTTGTCTAGGCCATGTTTAAACATGGGATGTCCCATCTTACTATTTTTGGATATGGCTAACTTATAAGCCATAACTGATTAAGCAAATGACTGGATTCAGACTTCTCTCTAGATATATTGATTCAGCTCTACTTGGCTCACTGAAACAGTATCAATCCACAGTTGCCTGGCCTGTGGGATATTGAATGGTCGATGTCTACATATAATTTGTTCAATAAATTATGAAAAGTAATAAATATATATATATATTTTTAAATTGATTTATTTTTTAAAAATATTTTTCCTACGTGTATTTCTCTTTCATCTTTGGCTCAATTAGAGACATTCCCTATAATGTCAAGCCGAGTTACTACAGTCTTCAATTATGTACCATACCCTGTCCTCTATGACATAGAATAAAAGACAAGTTGGGAATAGAACCGCTCAACACGGTCATTTCAAAACATTCTCAAAAAAAAACAAAAAACACGAAAGCCTACCTTTCCAAATGCCATTCGTTTTTTACATCCCAAGTGGACCAACCGTCGGAATATATACGCTTTGAATATCTGAACCTCCCCTTTAGGAGAGAAATTCATTCTTCGCGCCAAAACACGGCTTTTCAAGCTCTTAGCCAGCTCTCTGGCCAAAAACACTTCCGTCAGAATTTTAAGGACCGGGTTATACAATAATATCGGCGACGATTGGTCAAAATTATCCCCTATCCCCGCCCACTGGATTATCTGCGCCTGACTTTAGAGGATAATTTCGACCAATCGTCGCTAATAATATTGTATAGCCCGGTTCTATAAAATTCCGACCGGAAGTGTTTTTGGCCGGAAGTTTGAAAAGCCATGTTTTGGCACGAAGAATGGATTTCTCTCCTCGAGGGAGGTTTAGATATTCAAAGCGTATATATTCCAAAGGTTGGTCCACTTGGGAAGTAAATAAACGAATGGCATTTGGAAAGGTAGGCTTTAGGGGTTTTTTTTTCTGAGAAGGTTTTTAAATGACCATGTTGAGTGGTTCTATTCCCAATTGTATTCTATGTCAGAGGACAGGGTATGGTGGATAATTAAAAACTGTAGTAACTCAGCTAGCATGACATTATAAGGAATGACTTCAATTGAGCCAAAGATGAAAGAGAAATACACTTAAAAAAAATATTTAAAAAAAAAATCGAGTTAAAAATAAAAAATATTATTAATTTTCATGATTTATTGAAATAAAATTATACGTAGACATCGACCATCCAATATCCCACAGTCCAGGCAACTGTGTATCAATCAGACAACCCTTCTTCTCCCTTCTGTCCGTCATACTCGTGCCCTGTATATCATATTTATGTTCAAAGTGTACATAAGCATCGTTTGGATTCCATTTTTGTACAATGTAAAGTTTGAATGATTTCTGTATTCTCTTTGATAGCAATGTCCGCGAGGCTGATGCTCGCTGCCATCGACTGGAACAACACTAGAAGGGAGCAGAAGAAAGACAAGTCCGGAAAGCCTGCTACTTCTGTTGTTTACTCCAAGAGAAGGAAGATCTATGTCTTGAAAAACCGGTATGGGAAGGCCAAATCTGACCACATGGGAGCGATTATGAAGAGAATTTATGAGGTCCACCGGGATAAAGTGCAGTTGAGGGGATTTGACCGTCCAGCCGAACTACCTCGGAATGTGGCCAAGGTGCCGAAACCAGACAAGAGAGAACTTGAAGAAAAGTTCAAATCCAGATTCCAGTAATTCGCAAACATGTGAACTGGCCATGATAGCGGTGTTTAACTTTTACAAGTGATAGTACATCTTCGCTCCGTCAGTAGTGCATGGTTGACTTCTTGGCTGCCCCCACTCCGTTGTGCAGCTCGGCGGTCAGGGGACTGGAATGGGCCATTCTCCCACTCACACCAGCGACCTAGCCCACCGGGGTGGGATATCGGCCCTTGGAGGGGTGTAGTTGTCAGTAGGAGATGGGAATGGAGCCATCTCTGACAAACTGCACCCCTTCGGGGTCGGTATTGCGACCTGGAAGTCATCATGTGACACCGTTCTTGGAGAGGGGGGGGGGAGATAATCATTACTGATCAAACAAAATCCTGGCTGGGCAAAGTTAGGGTGCAGTAAAAAGATCTGGTCATATTTATTTTTCTGCATACCTAGAAGTAAGGATCAGTTGATTGAATGATGTAAATAAATGAAGAGAAATATGGATTGCAGCACCAGCAAATAATTCCTGCTTCTACCAAGGCCCTCATTAATGTTATGCTTTAATTTAAACTTTTATTGCACTGTGTCATTCCTGCAAACTAGGGATATTGCTTGTGATTGGATGATTTTTTTTTACCCAAGAAAATTGCTCTGTGTGTACTGGACTTTAACCATGGTAACAGTGCTTTGTCTTTGAGAAAAGCTGGTGGGATGTGCCCTCCTCGGACATTTCCAGGACCATGATCCCTAAGTCAAAGTGATTACCTGTGATTTCATACACTACACAGGTTAACATGGGAGAAGCTGTATTTTACTCTCCTCAAAGTCAAACAGAGATGAGTGGTAGTTTACAGGAGGGTGATCGCTCTCCTTAAAAATAGCCCAATGGGCTCCAATACCCCTCGGTTAGCAGTTATTGTCTTCACTCAACAATCATGCATCGCATAAAATGCATTTTTAGAACATATGTAGGTTTGCAAAAATGTGATGCAGTTGGGTGGACTGGATTTCTCTCATCCTAGAAAACGTGATGTTAAATCTTAATTCTCTCTCTCTCATCTTAGAAATTCATCTTGAGCCAGGTCAGCATTTGCCAAGGCCTTAACTGATGGGAAACATTTTGTGCTGAGTTTATGGTAGAGCAGGAGCAAATTCTTAGCTCTAAATATACTCTTCTATATAAATATATCTCTTCAGCACACATCTGAACCATGGCCAGATGTATACATAGTTTCAGTTTTGAAAGCCTAGCTATATTTCTTCACGTTATATCATGATAAATAGTATTTGACCTAAAAAAAATAGGTCAATGTCATTTTACTGGGATAGGCTTCTAATCAATCACCAGTTGCATATGTAATATGAATTTGAAGACTAGCTTTAGTCCTTCAAAAATTATAGCAAATATCAGAATTTGACCTTGATAAAATGTCAAGGTCAGTCATTTTCAATAGGCTTCTGACCCTTAACCAGATACATACATGGTATGAATTACAATGCCTGGCTATAATCCTTCTTGAGATACAGACGGACAGACAGACAGCGCTGACTACAATACCCTTCGGGCAAAATTTGCCCGAGGGATAAAAATGAACCACTGTTTTTAGTCTTGCTATGGAAAGCTTGTGACCGTTATCCAGGATGTCACATTTTGTGACATTTCCTTGGGAAACCTACAACTGCAGGTTACCCATCAACCAGGACCTGCTCATTGAACTATGTCCCCGGCCAAATGGCCAAAATATAGGGCAAATATAGGGATATAATGACCAAACTATAGGGATTTTACCATTCTATCTTTTTTAAATATGGATTGACGAGGACTTTTAATGTGCTGATATGCAAAAAGACCTGAGCTTCACCAGTCTGACTGGGGTGCGGCTTACTCGGGTTAGTTTTATACTATGCCTGTACTCATTACTGGGACAAGGTAGTAAAGAAGAAACAGTACAATTTAGTTTGGACACTTCCAACTCCGTCGCGTTATTTTGCAGGGTTCCCAGCCACTCGGGGAAATCAGGGAAAACAATTTTCCAGTCAGGAAAAGGAAATTTGAGAAAAATAGCCAACATCAGGGAAAACTCGGGGAAATTGAGTAGGAAAGAGAGGAGTCGCATGTGGCTGCCTATGTTGACACCAGGTATGCACATTTTCCTTCTCAACACCTCATTGAGGGCTTATCTAGCATAGCTTGAACTCTCATCAGGACAAATTCTTTCATAACTGCACGCAATGTGACTATGAATTCTGATCTACAACCGTCTCCTGGGGGGAATATTTCTCAGGATTTTGGGAAATTAATCGGGGGAAAAATCAGGGAATTTTGTTTCCATGAAAAGCTGGGAACCCTGATTTTGGAAGATTTAAATAAGCCAACTATTTGTGTATATGTATCGCAATAAATACAAGGTCAGAGCTGCGTGAAAGAGCATGAATAATCCCGAATGATCGTGATAGTACGAAAAATATGGAAAATGACAGCTTTACATGTACTTGTAGCTTTGGCTAGAAAACTTGCCAAAATAGGTTGGATTTGTGATAAATGTATAAAAAAACCTTCAACATTCATGAATAGGGTGTATCCTGGAGGACATGTTTACTGATTAGATGGGTTTTCTTTGTTTGACGAGTGATTGATACCCTTCAATTTTTCAGACTTTTAAGAAGGGAAATACCTTTATTTCATCCCTGGTCCGTGGCAGGAATTTACAGTGAAACCTGTATAATCCGATCTTGCTTGGGACCAAACATTGTGTTTGTTTTGACAGGGTTCTGGTTTACAGAGGTCCAAATCAATGGTAAATTGATCATTGGTACCAAGACAGATGCCGATATATATATAAAGGCATGGTTGGTTTATTCAGGTGTCGGTTCAGACAGGTTTCACAATATGCTCATTAGAAACTGAAGACTGCCTCTGACAAAAGTCCAAAGATCAGTTTTTCTGTTTAAATAATTAGGAGGATTTGGGTAACTATTCTCTCCTAAGGAAATGAAACGAACTCCTTTGTGTACTGTACAGATCTCTGCTTTATATCTATTTGTATATATACACACACACACAATGTACATTTTCACGATATTATGGTAAACATAATAAAAAAAGTCTGCAAACATAATTGTTCAGTCCTCTTCACTTTCATCCTCTCCAGAATTATATCCTGTGTATTGTTCCTCTGGAGCCTTAGGGAATGCTTGCCGTATTGCATGGGTGGCACAAGCAGGTATGGTTCTCCTTCGTCCAGGTCCAAGTTTTCTATGGACCCACCATGTCAACTGTCTGTATGCAGCATAACGTAGACCACTGAAAATATCCACAGTACAACTTTTAATATTAAGAGTTGAATGACAACTCCACAGATGCTCCTCATCCGTCGTGAGCAATATATACCATGGAAAGTTCAAATAAATTATGGTTGGTTAATACATTTGTATTTACAGCGCTACAAGTATTGTCCATTGAGTGCATGGCAACAGTACGTTGTATCACTATCGGTCCCGTCAAACCATCTTCGAACACCAAGTCAATGTTGATGCTCTCGCTTGATCTTGCCTCGGTTTAGAAGCCTACCATTTCTTTTCAACATCAGCCTGACGAATGTTCAGGACCTAAATATCTTGGGCGAAAGCTAATGATTTGGCCCTTGACCCCAGTAATGAACAAGTATCAAATGGATGTTTTGACTGCAATGGGCAAGTGACAGATGCATAACATCTGAATGTTCGCGCCATGGTTTATGACAAATGTATCATCTGTAATATCGGGTAGCCCGAATTAAGGAAAGACGAAAAGCGATCTCTAAAACTTAAAACCTTGACCCAGGTATTTTCTTTAACCTAAGGCGGGATAAAATTAATTTCTTGTTTAGCATCATTTTTTGGAAAAAATCTGGGTAGGGAGGGCGGTTACTCTTATTCAAACAGAATTGCGAATTTTTGGTGCGATATTCTGGTGGCAGAATATGACACTTGGACTAAATGACATGCTATAGCCTACAAACACACTTCATGTATATTTCGTTCAAACTCTTGTTATTAAATTTGTTAATTAGGGTATGTTGTGATACAATAAATGAGGCTGAGCGATTCAGATCCATGATCATGCTTTCGTAGAGTGGACAGTCCTATAAATCAGCCAATATAGTCCTATACACCTCGAGGGATGATGGTAAATTTTGAGTGGCCCTGAAAATGACTAGTTTATTGAACAGAAAAAATCGTTCGGCTTGTATCTGGATCTAGTTTCATTAAATTTGAGTACATTTTATTTTATTGAGAATTCTACCTAAGTCGCTTGACTTGGCCTCAGAGAGACGACTCCAAAAATGACAAAAAAAATAATAAAAAATAAAATTTGGAGCGGGCAAATATTTCGGGGGAGGGCGGTGAGGCTAAACAGGAAGTTTTTTTTAACCAGCCTTAGGTAGAATTCAAAATAAAATAAAATGTCGCTGGATTTCAGTCTCGGAGAGTCGACTCCAAAACTGAGCGGAAAAAATAATAAAATTTAGCACGGGCGAATATTTCAGGGTGGGTGGTGATGCTAAACAGGAAACATTTTTTTAACCAGACCAACAGTTTCATCGTCTTACCTGTTGTTGGGTGGATTGACAACCCAGTGATCTGCCCGAATGTTGTTCAAACCAACCAGAACATTTCTTAGCACCACTGGAGTGAGGCATAGTAATCGGAAGTCACCATTGTTAATGAGACACATATGGTTGTCTGAAAGTTGAAACAAAAGATGCACATCAAATTGAAGTAGTTAACAACAATCCACACAAAAAAACAGCTGTTATTTTCAGCCCCCCCCCCCCTTCCAACAAGTTTTTCATCACCGCGTGAGCGTTCAGGGGAGGTGGAAGTGAACATGGCAAATTATTCATTATATGAATTATCAGAAAGATCGCATATCGTAGTACCATGCAGGTACAGTAATATTCGCTGCCATTTCCTTACAAACAAATAAAAATTACCTGTATTAGATGGAGCCGTCACTGCCTGAGTTGCAGGTTTATCTTGGCAGCAAAGACACTCCTTATCTCGCCCCAAGTGTTCTGTGGAACAGTGGCCACATTGACACCAATCCAGTCTCGCTATTCGGCCCACTTCCTCTTCCTCGCTACTTCCTTCCTCATCGCTCTCGCTCTCTCCTGACGATGAACTGCCGTCAATGTCATCGTGTTGTGGCCGGGGCTCGAACTGATAGGCTTGTAAACCATTCCTGTTCTCCCTTACATCAGTAATGAACGATTCATCTGAACTGGAACTTTCTCCGCCACCTGATCTTTCACCTTCGCCTTCCACTTCCACTTGGTCCGCCATTTTTCTTCGTCTTTTTTTCCCCTCCACACAAAAGAGCGTAGGAGCCAGTTGACGTCACAACATTCGGCCGACTTCACCAAGATGGCGGCACGCATGAACCACAGCAATGCGATATTTAATTGCGGATTTATCGGGTTGAAAAAAATCGCAAAAAATAATTGTTATGCTTTTTGGACACTGGGGACATTACTCTTCCGTATGGAATATGCTTTGACCATATGTTTTCTATTCCTTTAATGATTACGGGCCGACACACGAAGACAGGATGCGAAGGACGAATGTAGGATGCGAAGCAGGATGCGAAGTGGCGAAGGCAGGATGCGAAGTGGCGAAGCCAGGATGCGAAGCGCTAAGTCAGGATGTGAAGCGCGAAGTCAGGATGCGAAGTGGCGAAGGCAAGATGCGAAGTGGCGACGGCAGGATGCGAAGCGCGAAGTCAGGATGCGACATCAGAACAAAACAATGCACAGACTGGAAGCGAAGAGCGAAGTCACGATGCGAAGTCAAGATGCGATGTCGTGAAGGCAGTATGTGAAGTGGCGAAACCAGGATGCGAAGCGCGAAGCCAGGACGCGAAGCGCGAAGTCAGGATGCGAAGGCAGGATGAGAAGGACGTAGGCAGGATGCGAAGCGCGAAGTCAGGATGCAAAGGTCGGGTGCGAAGTGCGAATCCAGGGTGCGAAGCGCGAAGTCAGGATGCAAAGTCAGGATGCGAAGCGCGAAGTCAGGATGCGAAGTCTGGAAGACAGGATGCGAAGTGGCGAAGTCAGATGCGGTAACTTCGCGTTTCGCATCCTGCCGTCGAATCCTGCCTTCGCGAGTTAGCATCCTAACTTCGCGCTTCACGAGTTAGCATCCTAACTTCGTGCTTCGCATCTGACTACGCATCCTGGCTTCGCGCTTCGCATCCTGGCTTCGCACATCGCATCCTGCCTTCGCATCCTGACTTCGCGCTTCGCATCCTGCCTTTGTCCTTCGCATCCTGCCTTCGCACCCTGGATTTGCCACTTCGCATCCTGCCTTCCCGGCTTCGCATCCTGATTTCGCGCTTCGCATCCTGCCTTCGCGCTTCGCTTCCAGTCTTTTGCATTGTTTTGATTTGATTTCACATCCTTCGCATCCTTCGCATCCTGCCGTCGAATCCTGCCTTCGCGAGTTAGCATCCTTACTTCGCGCTTCGCGAGTTAGCATCCTAACTTCGCGCTTCGCATCGGACTACGCATCCTGGCTTCGCGCTTCGCATCCTGGCTTCGCACTTCGCTTCCTGCCTTCGCATCCTGACTTCGCGCTTCGCATCCTGGCTTCGCCACTTCGCATCCTGCCTTCGCGACTTCGCATCCTGACTTCGCGTTTCCCATCCTGCCTTCGTGTGTCGGCCCATATTCATTAACACAATCAAGCAATGTCCCTCCTCGACCATGATAATTTAAACATTTGTTTCGCATATGCAGACATCGATATTGAAAAAAAATCACCTCATGCCTGAATCCATTTGGCTTTCTGCTTATCTTTAACTCATAAAAATAATGATATTTACGTCATGGAACATCAGAATCCAATATGACACCGACACGATTCATTTACACAAAACAGGTAAAATTGGAGCGAATCCTCACAGTCCATCAAGCGAGGCTCCGGAAGATCTGGAGACCTAGATCATCGACAAGTTCTGAGCGTTTTCCCGGGATAAATAGGAACATAATGGTTCTATATGATTTTATATTTTCACATATGTTTCCCATAAGCAGGCATCGATATTGAAAATATCACACCTTATGTTTGACTCCGTTTGAATGTCTGGTTTAACACATACAAATTCGGCCTATAGCACATCACGTCACGTGATGCACTCGAGATGATAATGTCCGATTTTAGATATATATTGAAACTCCAACTTAGACAGTATACGCTAAATCACATGAACAGATGATGGTCAGTTTAATACACCTATAAATCAATCAATTCTTTATTACACGACTTTGGTTTACTACAAAGTATGGCAAGCTATAAATCTACATCTAATGCACCTAAATGCACTATATATACAGCAGAGCCACATCTGTACATCTATGTACACACCTGCACAAATATCTGTTGATAAAAATGGACATATGTACACATACACACAAACATGTAGGGCTTAAACTCTGGCGAGTAAGTTACGTTGGCACATTTCAATTTATTTACAGAGGGAAGACAGGTGCTCTGCTGGGGGGGGGCTGACAGTGTGGGTCTGTCTTTTATTGTACACAGAATGTACTAGTTCCGCAGCTTTTTTGAGCAATCAACACCAAACAGAGAGCGAAATATACTGGCTGTGTGTAGGGAGAAGGGTCGTTGATTTACGGAATTACACAAGAAAATAGAAAACAATAAGACAGCAGTCGCCTATATTCAGTAATATATAGTTTACAAAATTAGCGAAGTTTATCGAAATCAGCATCATGACGAGCGAGAAAATTAACAATGTTTGTCTCTTGTAGCCCACTCAGATGTGTCAAATCGCCGATATGGTTGTGATGCGCTTTCAGGCCATTTCAACGAGACCATGTAGTCTCTCTAATATATCTTAGTTGTTTAGTTTATTTTATTAACAGGAAACCACGACAATGTTACATTGTAATAAATGAAATAAAGAAAGTATTATACACCTATTATATATACCCGGTGCATGGGTCTTTTGTAAAAATATCACTCATATTTTCTTTACCAAATCTCTGCATTAGTGCAGTAATCTAGCCACTTTAATTAAAAATATGAAATATCCCAAAAATTATTTTGTTGTTCCAAAACAAAGGTCGATTTGTGCGACTGTATCCTCATATAAAATACACAGTTATCTTCTGTTAATAAGAGAAAGCAAACTCAACAAAATACAGCAGAAGACAAGTGAATATTCAAACAGGGGTGTCAGTTGTGTAGCTTGTATACTGTTATACATGCGCAGTGCATCGTGGAAGCGAGACCTAAGTCCTCCAGTTACCTGTATCAGTAAATACTACAGAACGGTTGATTGCGGCTTCTATCGGCTAGGAAAGCCGTTTTCAGCCATGTCAACCCAACGAGAGGGCGAAATTTCCGCTATCAGTTGGACACATCGATAAGGTGTAATTGATCTTCCTGGCTGTAGAACTAAAAAATCGCCGTGATGTCCATGTTAGGATTAGCAAAATTTCGCCAAACAGGATTAAGAGCGACCAATAACTTCCAACGTCGAGGCGCGGATGACCGAGAAGCTTATCGGGATTTCGGCTCATTCGGACCGACATACGGCTATGGGTGACTTGTAATATCTCCAGTTTATCTCGGGGATTAATATTTTAATGGTGTTTCAAATACCAACGTAAGTAGCTGAGCTACCGATTTTAAATAGATAGATAATAAGTCAAGGAAAAGACCATATAATCCAACTAACGGGCGGATGAGCCAACAATGGTAATGGAGAGCGATTCAGACCAAACTACATTCATTTCCACTACATTCGTCCATGGAGTTGGCTACAATGAAACACTTAAATCAGCCAGCATGGTATGTAGTGCGACGTAAAATTTACCACAGCTGCCTTTTGAAAGACTGTGTGTATGACGGTTTGATTGTTGTGTGTGTCGAGCACAATCAGATGGCACAAAAGCAAATTTTCTCGAAGTTTAATGCTGCTTATAGTTGCGTTTTATAGCATTCTGTTGTCTGTTGAAATGCAGTGTGTAACGGGAACGGAGCAATGCTGGACAAAGTCTTTGCTGTCTTGAAATGAACATTCGATACGTGTCAACGGCAATCCTTGAAAGCCCACGCTCAACTACGAGCCGTAATATTGCGAATGCTTTGTGTTACATGCAGTGCCATAGACCAATAAATTGGTTGTTCTTGTTTCAAACCAAAATCACCAGTCATTTTCCGTCATTTACTAACCAATTAATATAGTGAATTTAATAGCTCATGAAAAATGGTAAGCAGGATACTCCTTTTCAGTGTAACACAATTGCAACCAATATTGTTTTCTTATCCCGAGTTATCCCTACACATTATATACCGGCTTGCTGAAACCAATGTCCCTTGGCCTAACTATACTATGGAATTGAATTGTCTTTACTAAATGTCATGGAATGAGTAAACCTTTCCAATATTATCTCTCCATCGAATCGATAAATATATTATATATGCCCTTAGTATATTTAATATGGAATGAGCCCTCTTCTTCATTACATGGCCAATATACAAGAAATCTTCTCTATTTTATACATTTTCACGGCAAGGTTGATACGAGATGCAGTGCATATAACCAGACATTGATTGATTGTAGAAACGAAAGAATTTGACGTTATCGGTGAGTCTAGTCAAGGGCTTATCGGACAGTTGTTCATTGCAATTTTTCACATGCGGAGGAGACCAGACAAGGAAATGGAATCTATTATGCAACGTTTTTCTGTCCAGATCGCTCTATAACACCACACCTGTAGTCTCCATACAACACAGTCTGTCTCCACATTTCGTGTAACATGCAGACTCACACGTTCATAAAGAGAAACATTTAATTGCATGGTATGTGTGTTTTATTACTCATAATCTCGTGCAGCAAAAGTACTTTTCCAAGGTTAGCTATCAATACGACCGTTCCACTGTGTACATTCCACCAAGAAGGACAAGAGCAGAATACTGCCGAACAAATCCTTAATTGCGATGGAATGAACATTCGAAATCCTTTGTCATTCTAAAGTAATATGTTAATGTTGAAAGTTCACGATGTTGTAAGAACGGTAATATCTATGGTATAGTTAGGAGGAAGTGGAACATGCGCGTCCTGGTCGTTAGGTATGTAGTCTAGGATAGGACCATTTATTGACCCTGTACGAGCGTTAAAATCGCCAAGTAGAAGTACATGTCCTTGATTTGAGTAAGCAACTATTTCCCTTTCAAGAATTGAGAACTGAAATAGTCTGATTCACCTGGGGGGATGTGAGTTGTAGATATGAATAGGTCATGTATCCATCCGAATTTCGATCCATGGAGTTTAAGCCAAAGAGAATGTTGGTGGTCCGTTTTAACATAAGTTACCGAATTTATGAATTTGTCCCTGTAAAGGAGCATGATTCCCCAATATCCCCTGCCAGACTTAGCTTGCTGACTTCTATGTTTCAATTTCACTTGATATTCTGGAAGATCAAAGTTTTCTAGGTTCTTGGTAGTGGACAAACTTTCTTGAATGGCTATGAAGTCAAACAGTCTAATTTTATCAACAATTGCATTGTTACCTAGATTTCTGTAACCTTCTATAGTCCAAGAGTAAAATGCAAGCATATTTTGAATTGTGGCCAGCTCATAATACAATATGTAACTGATTAAGACAAAACATATCCAATGTAGCTACTATATAGATTTAAGCATATTTAACAACTATGTACATGTCTGTTCCAAGTGGGCTAGGATTGGATGTCTAGAAATTACTGAGTTAATACTAAAGGAACGTAATGTATATGACTAACCATTGACTAGTTCATGCACAAATATTACACAATAAAATCGAAAACCCTACTTAAGGAATTTTGTTGTAAATTATCATATTGAGTCATATATGGGTAAGTACTTCACTACCTCCAGAGGGCACTGTGATTAGCAGATAAAGTCCATTCTACTCTATTCCCAGGCATCATTTGCCAGTTGTGAGGCACGTGCATCACAGCTTCTTGAACCAATGCAGATCGGCCCCTTGACATAGACGCCTGCAATCATGACGTGCACAGCGGTCTTGCCCCAAGCTAGCATATAATGGCATCTTCTGTCGATACACTTTGGCGCATGTGTAATGCGTGTATCCTGTGATTTCGGCGGATTATCTCAGACCGTCGTGACAGATAGCTCCTGTGGGGCCTTCTTCTATACTACGTAGTATATAAGAAGGCCCCACCGGAGCTTCCATACTACGTAGTATAAAAGAAGGCCCACGGGAGCTACGTAACAGAGGAATAAAGGTTTGATTTTACAGACTAGACAAAAAACAGATATTTCGCACACGACTATAAAGTAGTACGTCACAGGCTGCTTGGTTTCGAGAGTGCTGTTTTAAGGAAGAGAGTGAAGGCAAGAAAGACGTTTGACAGCGGATGGCCAGATCTTAGCAAATACTACATTAATCTCCCAGCAAATTTAAATGCTTTACACCGAGGTCACTGAAAGTATTGGCGCAAAATATCGTTGGCTTCACTTGAATCTGTGTTTTTGAGAGGGTATCTCACGATTGGTACTCAAGCCAATCAGGGCTACGTCCGAGAATCCACCGTATTCTCGGATCTGAATGTTAGGCGCTGAGGGTTATTTTCCTGTAGAGTCATATTGTTGCTTTTTAGTCGCCAGACGTTGTCAGTTTATCCCATCTCCTGCATATCGCTCTAATTTCGATTATTGACACTGAAAATTCCTTTATGCGCTTGCTTTTTTAAGTAGCTTGGTGAATGAACCCTGGTTATGAGAGGTATTCACATAGCTGTTACATTTGTCTTGTCGTTTAGTGAGATCTTTTTGTTTCCTCACTGACAGGCACACGAGTTATGGGATACCATGTATGACCTGAACACGAGGGATCTACCAGACAGAGCACTTCAGATGGTAAGTACATTGGATATTTTGTTGAGATTAGCTGCTGTGATTACAGCGTTTGCTGATCTACGCACCAGAATACGTCTGTTTTTTGACATCTTCATTAATTTTGCACTTCGTTATCGGATGCATTTAAACAACATTCGGCATCGTCAACATGCAGAATTTCACATCACGGAAATGATACAGGAAGACCATTCAAACGCTTGACCACTCAACCGATAGTCTTGTAATTTCAATCTTTGACAAAATGATTGTTGCCATTGTCGTCAAAACTGTTTTCTGAATTTCTGGGGTTTATCACTGAATATTGATTGCAAAACTAACATCGTTGATCACTTCCTCGACAAGCAAACAAATAGTTTGTTTCCTTGTGGATAATTGTTTTTTCGTTGCCGCATATATTGTATCCATTTAGATTGGACACCATAGTTAATACTTTTTCTGTACATTCTGTACATTCGTTGAAGGCGTTTTGGTAAACGTCACAGCGTCAGATGGCAAATACATGTACATATTATTATCCAGCTGTCCAGTTTTTCTATTTTTCATACCTAATTAATAGCGCATTATTCTCAAAGTAACAATCATTTATTCTCAAACCGTGGCAATACGTTGAGAAATTTACTTTATATTTTTTATTTAGGCTTCTATCTTTGCGATCAAGCTATCAGGACCAGACATAGGTATGACAGCGTGGGGATTCTTCGTCGTCACTAAAGAATTTATTGTCACGGTATGTCAATCTACACTTCTTCATCGACATTCCTGTGTTCTCTATTCTGCACCAATGTTGAAGCCAGCCAAAAACTGCAAACCCCTACATATGTTCACTTTCCCTGTACTACTATCACGTAGACATTATCGGCATTCTGATATTGTTTAAGTAGTCTCTGTCACCTCCACTCGGTTACCTCTCTGGTTGGTGTCATCTCTACAAGTTTCAAATCAACAGAGACATGAAAGTTATTGTATTATTCAGATGTACATATCAGTCCGAATATTAGCGTATTAATTATCGACCTGTTTTACGGAGAGAAAAATATTACATAATATGCATATTGCATCGTCTATGACGTTAGCAGACTAGCGACGCCTTATTGTTAGATAGGTTTAATATGTTTATGGAATAGATTAATTAGAAATAAACAAAACTTTACCGGTGTGACGGTGGTCCCTCAGGTATGAGTGTCCGCTTGCTATGCTTTAACCCAGCCCGGACACTGAAATCTGAAAAGGATCACTTGGATATCAGAGCCCGCCCTTGTTACAGCATAGAAGACCGGACACTGGTCTCTGGGGACCACCGTTTCTATCACACCGGCACCGGCATAAGTAGATGGCTTGGGACTTTTGCTAAAAAAGAGTCCGTCCCAAGGTGTATTCCATGCCACGAAGATGTCACAGTGAATCCCTTTGGATGGGATGGTTTGGATTTTTATTCTGTACTCATTATCTTAATATGCTCTGTTTTCAGTTGATGGGCATCCTATTAACGTATACCGTGGTGATGATACAGTTCAGCCAATCGAACCCAAGTAATAATGTCGACCGGGAGTGTGTGAATGAGACTTTAACAACTTGAGGGCATGCATGGACCGGGTCAGAAGAAAAGTTTCTATTTCCGGAAACCTATTGGAAGCTGCCTTGGAAATTGTAACGTTGATGCCGGACATTCAAGACTTTTACCTCTCACGTTTGAATGTAATCACTTTCCTTGCTACATATTCAATCTCGGACTCGCCATCTTGGGCCAAGGACCGTGTGGTCATGTCATTCAAGATGTCCACGTGGACAGCTGCAATAAAAGCGTGACTGGGATACAAATCATCACAGGGATCACTTTTGGTTCTTGTGATGTTTTTACTCCTCAGCCCTACGGGCTCAGGAGTATTGTTGTGGCCCTGGGGATGTGTCTGTCCGTCTGTCCGAGCCGTATCTCGATAACTATTTCTAGGAAGTTCATGAAACTTACAAGTTATGATCCTTTTATTTTTTACTTGTGTCTTTGAGACTTTCAGGTCTAACCGGTCGTTAATTATTTTTTTACAATTTTTTTTATTTTTCTACCATTTTCCAGTCTCCTAAAAACGGATCTACAAGTATGCATACATTAGCCCTACTTTTATACTGATTTACATACCCTTACTAGCTTGTAGCCAATCAAGAGCTCCATAGTAAAGTTGTATTTCAGCCATTGGTTCAGTGTAGTGAATGACTGGTCATTGGTTTGGTCTAGAAGTCTATATTCCTCTGCATATTCAGTGGTACGGTATTGCCAGACTAATTGTCGTATCCCTACGCTGTTGAGAAAAAAATAGTCCGACTTTAAAACTGTGAAAATCGACTTGTTATTTCGTCTAAAAGTTCTCAGAATGGATTTGAACGATAATAAACGCCTGTTTTATCGAAAAACGGCAACTTGTACTTTGTCTTGTAACAGAATTGTAGGAACCTGTGAGATTCTGTCAAAAACGAAAGTAATGCCCATGTGTTTGTGCTCCCTGCCAACACATCCGATGATGGAGTTGAGTTTTCAGTTGTAAAATGAACTGTGGTCGTCGCGGCCAGTACAAGCGGTGTCTCGCATAACAAGTCCTCTAAAATATACTTCATGGAAGATAGCGAAAGGTATGGCCAACCCAATAAATCAACGCAAACATCATCGTCGTCGTTGTTGTTGTTGTTGTTGCACTGACGCTAATGCATTACCAACGGAGATTCGTCACATTATGATGGGATGTGATTTTCGGCTATCGGAGCCAGTTTTTCTTAGAGAAGTGAAATTCTCCACAATATCCATATGTAATTTCTGCATTTTATTCTGAAATTTGAAGGAAATCTGTTCAGGATCAAAGAAAATCTCCAATACCTCACGTGGGTTTTTTTTTCAAAGCACAATGACATTTGCAATGTTGTAACATTGTGACTAGGCACTATGAAAATAACATGTGAGGTATTGGAGGTTTGTTTTGATTCTGAATAGATTTCCTTCGAATTTCAGAATAAAAATGCACAAATTACATAGAGATACTGTGGGGAATTTCACTTCTCTGAGATGAACTGTCTCCGATATTTAGCCGGATATCCCATCCCCTCGTGATACAGCTCAGTAACTCTAGCCGGTTGTAGTTATTTCTTTCATCCCATGGGTCATGTGTAACATTTAAAAACATTATATATTTTTTTCTTAAAAATGTACTCCGGCATTTTTTCTCATCAACCATTTAATGTTGCGTTTAATTATTAGTTTTTGTTAGCCTCAATCTTCGTCAGAATGGTTGGTCCATGGAGAAAAAATATTTCTGGCGAATTGGATTCATTATGTGAATATTTCCCCCTATATTAGGGAATCTACAAAGGAATTATTCTGCATTGGATCGCTTGAATTGAGCCAACACTATCATTAATCAAGACAGAATCCAGAGAATATGAATGCTAATTCTCTCGACCAAGTAGCAATGGTTGTCTTTTCGAATTTGGCAACTGATTGTGGACACGTGGTCATCGCCCAGACGTTTTTATGTTGCGCTCTGTGTCGAACGTCAATGATCGACGTAAAACGTCATGGTATGACTGCATACAGATTCTGTAGCAAAATATGATATTATTACAAGCGTCTAGTCCGTCATTCATAATCCAGCCGTCGTCCATTAGAGAATATCCGCGTCCATAATCCAAAGACCTATTCCATTTTCCATATAACAGTATTAGCACCAAATTCAAAAAGACAATCATAGTATACAAAAACATAGGCTTGTTTCCTGCAAGAGAGAAGCGGTCAACAGTTTTCAATGATGCCGGCAAGACATCATGATGTTCCAAAAATATCAAATCATATTAGTCGTCCTTGTAATACGGGATGAGATTTGGTTTCTGTCCACATATTTTTCCGATGCACAGTGCACTAAAGTTCATTGCGTTGCTGGGGAAGGCTGCTCCTTGACGCCGGAGTAAGAGATATTCCTCCAACTCCATGCGCAGTGATTTCTATACCTCCACCGTTCAAACTCTGAGGCGCAAATCCTGAATAACACTAGAGAAGAACAAATCTGAGTTCGCCAACAAACACACTATGAATTGGTGAGATATTTAAGTAATTGACTGTCTCTCAGATCTTGTCCTTGTCTTGCTCATAATAGACGTCATTTGTGATAACGCATAACTTTAGTATGCTTCTAAACTAATTTGCTGTAAGAAAATTGTTAAAGCCAGTCCCTAAGATTTTAACCCATAGAAACACCGATAATGGGCCATACAGTGGCGAAACGCGATGTTGAAAATATGAACCTAAAGCGATTGGAGGCAAAGTTTCTGACAACAGCACAATATCCCGATTGATTTTCGACGCAGAAAAGAAACATGAAGACGAACGGACAATGGCCACAAAGTGTCAGGGAAAAGACATACAGACAACCATTATCAATTAGGAGAAATGGGGTCGTTTAGCATTCATGTCACCTGGATTTTACCTTGAGTAACGATAGGGCAATTGTGTTGGCACACTGCGATGTTTCCAATGCAGTAGGATTTCGGATCAAAGCTTAAGAAAACCAGAAAAGCTTTGTAGATTCGCGAATCCAACTTTGAATTTTTTCTCCATGCATCAACTGTATATAGAAAACGATGTTGGTCATATATTCATTATGAAACATAATTTTTTTTATTATATGTATACATATATTTATTTGATTGGTTTCTGTACAGTAGACAGCGAACTGAATGATATCACCATATACCTTCCGTCAAACTGATCGAAATGGAAATTGTTTAATTCATATTGTTCCTAAGTATATTACATTGAGAAATGATAGCTACTGAATATCGACTTTAAAAATATGTTCATAATCTATTGACTATATAACAGTTATCCGGAGTTAACTTCTTTAGCAGGAATTAATAAATATTGTATGAATCAATACCACTTCCCTTATGTTTGTTTATGTTATTCAGGCTTCACCGGTTACAGTAGTTCGACCCAGATCTAGGGGCATATGAACATCATGCAAACCCAGATATGATATCCATATGAAACGTAACAATCAAATCATTATTTAAAAGCAATACTTGACATAGGAATGCTCTTCCGGAAAGAATACAGATCAGTGTTAAAGATTTAATGATCGGAGCATCAGATTGTCTTGCCGCCATCATTGAGAAATGCTGACCGCTTTTCCCTTGCAGTAACCTAGATTGTGTAAATATATCTTATGCTTACTTGGAGTTCGGTGCTAAGTTTTTCTGATGAATTGTCTTTCAATTACAGACGCAGAAATTCTTCATGCACCGCTGGCCGCTTACTGTCAGATCTGACGCTTGCATTTTAATAAGATTTTCATTATCAACGTGGAAATTCCATATGGAGGACGCGGCATACAGGCTATCAGATCTTACCTCTATACTCAAATCGTTCAATGTCTTTCTACTCTCCACACTCATGATAAGAATATGTCTCAGCCTCTCAGAGAGTTTGTCGCAAGAGGCGACTAACTGGGGCAACCGTGGGTTTCCCTGGTGTGCAAAATAGGACCCTACCCGTGTGGTTTCCGGGTGTGAAAAGAAATAGAAAGCAAACGTCGTGATATGACTGAAATAGTGTTGAAGGCGACGTTAAATCCTATTCACTCACTCATCTCATTCTCTTCATTGTCTGTTTTTGAAGATGTTCAATTACCTGGAGACTCTCAGAGGCATCATCGTGTAGTAGAATCAATCTTTCATTGTGTGGCGATTGAGATGGGAAAGAGAACAAAAATTGTGCAGAATATCTAGTGTATTCCTGGTAATGTGAAAACATGCTCATTTTGGTGGGTGTTGAAATCCATGGCTGTGACTTAACTTTGGGACAGAGATTGAGGGCTAATTTATTCCGTTGAATGGCATTTTCTTGGTGTTCTATCTTACACAATTTACACGTGTGTATGAGGAATCCATCGCCAAAGTTACAGCACCGTTCAAGCCACCAGCCTGAACATATCTTCTATGAAGTTTGACCATGGATATACCTGTGAAGATCAAGACAAAGTTTTGCCGTAAAGCGAGGTTGTCTCGTAATATCTGATGATATGAGGTGTTACCATTTCCAAAGTTATTTTGGTCAGCATTAATCAGCTGTCAAACATATGTCAAACAATCACACGTTAGATTTGGTTCGGCCATTTGATTAGCCTTAATCACCTGATCTGATAATCTATGTCAAATAATATTTTCGAGAGAAGCGGTCAGCTATGTTTGGTGCAGGTATTTAAAGATGTCAATAAGGAAATACGAAGGCATAACTCCGTTGACGGCATATCATCAATGTCTTATGACTTGAAACAACGAGGAAAATTGTGAAAATATAAAGTAAAATTTAGAAAGCAGATATGTAAAATAAAAAAAAAATAAATAAAAACCATTACCAATCAAAGATTACACCCCCAAAGACAAGGATTGGTTCTCGAATGCTCTGTATGCCAGGCATCATTATTGGAGCCATGTGGACAGCTTGAATGCTTGACGGAAACATCCATTCAGTGGCCAGAGTAGCATTTCTACATGTTCTGAGCTGTTTCTGAGGAATGAACTGGGATGTATAGAGAGGATTGTAGGAAATACAAGCGTCTAGTCAATCATTCAATATTCAGCCGTCGTCCATTAAGGGATCGTTTCCATTAATCGTTTTTTCTTCAGTCGCGATTTTTCTTCAATTTTCTCGATTGAAAAACGATCAATCGCGAATCAGTCCCGAGGATATCGAGAAAAAAAATGAGAAAAAACGATTGAACCTTTTCTGGAAAAAACCATTCTCTCGCGATATCGTTTTTGAATCGTTTACCCATGCGCGATCCGTTCTTGATCGCGAATCTTCAATCGCGAGAGAATCGGTTTTTTTCAAGGCGCGAGAGAATCGTGAGGCGGAGTGATATTTGACACATAGGCCGTGTTGCCGTCGTACGCCGCTCTATCCGCGAACTGGGAACTACATGTAATGTTGATTGCGGATTTGTCGATGGAAAAACCTATATTACTATACTATACTGTATAAATGCGTAAGATAACCGAATAATATATATGATTCACGATCTATAGTCTCCTACAAGCCGAAGTAGGGCGTATGCTGGAAATATCTTTTCATATTCCTGTACCATGCTTCCTGTGACGTTCGCGCTCAGATTTACTCTGGCGAAGCGTAAATGACAAAATTACATGTTTATTCAATAATCGTGTGAGTCGACAATGTATTAATGATACAGGATGATAGTCACAATATCTTGTTTTGTAAATACCGGGTACAGGTCATAAGTGGATTTGAGTTCGTTGATTGCATTATCAGAATGATTACGGCACAGGCTTGATAGAGGTGTGAATGGGCGCATGGCGATAACCCAGAACAGCTTAGCCCTCCAGCCGAGAATTTCTAGGTTAATTAAGGTGAAAAATAGTGTAATTAAATATGTATATTTTGTTATAGTAAAACATACATTAGGAAAGGGTATCCATTCATGTTTTGGTACAGTTTTTAAACTATTGAGATGTGAATAAGTTCAAAAAATCACCATCAAGTTAATTTTATTTATTATAAGAATATTCGCGGCAGTGATTTCATATTTATATCAAATACATATCTTTTTGATTGAATCGCATATAACGGTTGGATTCGCATATGTACAATACTTTTTATTTTAATTTTATATTTTGATAAATGAACTATGAATGATTCCAAAGGGAAGCTCAAGCCAAAAACCAACTGAATATTATATAATTTCATCTCTTACTGGATTAACCAGTTGTGAAAATTTTTACAAATAGCCCGCGCTATATATTAATAATTAAGTGCTTGCGAAGACTCAAAAGCCCCGTATGACAATGTTATATTCAATACAGCGCCATCTATCTACACAAGGAAAATGGTGATCGTAGGACAAAAACCACGCGTACAGCGAAAATCTGATGAATCAACTCAAAATTTCAGCCCGCACAGATGCCAAAAACGTTCACGAAAAATACTACACAAGAAATCTGGAATAATACCAGCTTTAAAACACAGAAATACCCCAAAATAATAGACGAAATTGCAAGTGCAAATGACCCAATCTGACCATATCCGGGCCTGTGTCCCGTACAAAATATATGTAAATATGAAGTTATAATTATATGCATAACCATTATTCCTATGTATATATATAGATATTTTTTCAATTTCTTTCAATATCCCCATCGTATCTATATAACCGCCAACTGTACAGAAACACGCTATAGTTTTACACTAGGCAAAGAATGGAAAAGGAAGAAGAAAAAATGATCGAACTTTATATAGTCTGACTGAAGTGTTAGAAACTGGAACGTGTATGCCGGTCAGTCAGGCTGAACCAATGGCGTACTACTTTCGGCTATAATCCTCAATCGTTTTTTTTTTCAATCGTTTATATTTTCTCGATTAAAAAGCGATTGAATCGCGATATCGCTTTTTATTCGCGAGAATTTTCTCGATTGAAAAACGATTGCCAACAGAAAAAAAACCCATTCGAACACCGATCGCGAATGAATCGTTTATTTTGAAGAAAAAACCCCATTCCCTCGCGCCTTGGAAAATCGCGACTTCGAGAAAATTTGACGAAATAAACGATTCATTCGCGAACGATAATTGGAAACGGTGCCTAAAGAATTTCCGCGTTCAAGTTCCAAAGACCTAATTCATATAATAACATTAGCACCAAGTTAAAAGGATAAATCATAGTATACATAACACTAGGCTAATTTCCTGCAAGACAGAAGCGGTCAACTGTTTTCAGTTGGTGTAGTGGTGTAATATGATATGAGCCCATTATGCCACGTTACTTAGAATTTTGCAGGAAACAATAGCATTTCTGCATAAAGTGAGCCGGGTTTTTTTCGGTGGAAAGGATATTAGATGTAAATAGGGGGAATCGTGGGGAAAATAAGGATGTCAGGAATGCTTGTCAAGGTTGATAATTGAAATGTATACGTGTGACAAATTTGGTAGTGTGTATTATCGTTGTAGTATTTTCTGCACTGCATAAACATGTGTTTCGTTTTAGGGTAAAAAGAGCGTTACCGAAAACATGACATTTTAATTCGTCCTCAAATCGTAGCTGAGTTGAATTGTATTGAAGTGTACGTATATTCAACCTAATGTACCGCTCCCTCAGCCCATCCAATCCTGTTACTGTTCGCCGTAAGCACCCAACGAACAAAGAAAGAGTTGAAAGTTTATGAGATCCAGGTTCTGTGGCCATTTTCAGCTTTCCCAGGTGCAGACTATAATTTGAAATGACAGCCATGAGCGGTCCTCAGCAAGTTGGGATTTCAGAGTATTTTTCGTCCATTTCTTCGAATTCATCAATTCTTGTTCGAAACAGCTTTTTGAGAAGAAAAGACGGCGAAAACAATAGACCGACATATGCTTTCCGACAAGGGTCACCCATATGACGTCATCAAAACCAACACCAGGTATTACCATTGACAACTTAGCGGATAACTTCACACTGCTTACCATGGATATACGGATGCCTTACAGACCGTCCCCCATTGAAATGGAGCACAATGCAGAATGCAATGACATAAAACGACACGCAACCGATCAACACTTTTTTTCTGTCACGCAGACGTGTTGGTGACTCCCTATATCTGTGTACACCAGTGTGATACAGCATGCCGATATCCGTAGGACATAGGAAATCTTTTCTGTGTGACTGCAACTCAGCTAGCTGTATGTCATATGTATTGGTGATATATTTATCGTCTGGATTCAGGCGACTGAGTGACATAGCTTACCAATAAATTCATCTTATTTGTTATATTGGGGATAAACAAATAAACTGAAAACTATTTTCCGGACGTATAATGCCATTCTGATGTGAGTGAAATAGTACTTCAGAATTATGCACGAGTTACTACTGAGACGCCATGGCATAGAACAAATACAATTTATACGGATTTATTAAGCCATGACTATTACCCATTAGCTGAATTAACACACGCCAGAGACTAACATATACTTTCTAGAAAATTGTTCGATTCCAATTGAAAGTCTCCCTTTCTCTTTTGAACAAACCATAGAAATTCAACATCTCGGAATTTTAGAAGGCCTCTTCGTATAATCACGCAATCACGGCTCATTTAACATATTTGTCAATGTCGACATTTCAACACCATAGCTTATCATTACAAACGCATAGTGTGCATCTTGCACGTAAGCGATAACATGCAAGTTTGGTGGAAAAACTGAACGACAGAATCTGACAACTCATATGATCCAGTATATCCAGTATGTATTCATGAAAGAGATAATGACGGTCACCAAGGCTCAGATGAAGCTTGTTTCTGTCGTGTTTCTAATATAGGGGGCCTGTATCAACTTTATCATATGATGGGTTCAACAAAATTGGCCACAGCTCAATTGTTTACGACCACATGGTTACACGTGGTCTAGCTAAAAAAAACTGTAGGCTATACTCATCTGAACAGTCAGAAACGTTCCGATCAAACCATGATTAAACGATATAGAATCGGCCATACACGATTAACTCACGAGCATTTGCTGAAAAAAGAGCCAGTCTCAAGGTGGATTCCATGCCATGAAGATCTCGGGGTGAAACATATTCTTATCGACTGTATAGATTTTAAGATTGTAAGAGATTTTATCGAGCTGCTACTCTGGAAGATCATTTAAAGAACATTATATTTTAGATTATTTGAGAGAGATCGGTTTGTTGTATAAATTTTAATGTATTTACATGTTTTTAATGCATTAGTATACTGACTTGAATACTTAGAATTTTGTTTGTTCGTCGCTACATAGCTGAAATATTGCTGAACGCGACGTTAAACATTAATTCTCTCTCTCTCCCTGTCAGTCTCTGACCGCCCCGCATAGCCTATTATTGGACATGCATCAGACCACATAAAATCAGTGCAGAACCTGGTGGTGTACATTTAATCAGAGGCTGTATATAGTATGCAAGGTTAGCCAAGTACAGGCTTCAAATTCGACATTGAATAGATAACCGTCGTCCAAACTACGCTGTCCCATAACTCGATAAACACGTGATGTAGAGATACAATTTATACCTCACTGAAAATGTATTGCTTCGGAGAGTGACATAGAACTACTTTGGAATGGTTCCCATCAGGTCGGGGCTGGTCATACCCAAGGTTTGTTTCCTATGTTATAAGTATATACGATATAAAAGTACCTATAGATGGAGAGAGAGAGAATTAAGGTTAAACGTCGAGTTCAGCGATATTTCAGCTATATAGCGACGATCAAACAAAATTCTAAGTATTCCAGTTAATAACTTAGTAACCCACCACATTAAAACATACACACATAAAAACTTACGCAACAAACCGATTTCTCTCAAATAACCTAAGATGAAGTCTTCTTTTACCCGACTAAATAGATCTTTTAAAGAAGCTGGTCGATAAAAAGAATCGCTTACAATCTTAAAATCTATGCAGTCGACAAGGATATGTTTCACTGTCAGATCTTCGTGGCATGGAATACCTATAGAGGGGCACATGCACATGTAAGCGGAAGCTGTACAGTAATACGAGCATCAGATCCCACTTCAGCAGATAGCCGTTTCCACATATCTCTGTTTTCCAATACATGGTTGGTCTTGACCTGAATTACAGTAAACTGCATAAAAGCGATTCTATTATGGTACTCTTTAAAATACATAAGAATATGTTGTATTGTTAGAAAAATATTGCGGGTACGAGAATTACCATACCGAAAACTTCACAATAAAAGAAATGTCAAAATAACGTAAATCTTATATCCAACATTCTGCTATATACCGGTTGGCCAATGTGTGAATTATTGGGGAATACCCTTAAGAACTATTTCTACAGCTTGATGTGAATATGCTATCTGGATTTACACCTTAAACTGCCAAATTATTGCCAAGTGTATATATCCATCTGTCTTCTATATATTTTAATCTGCGTAAAAGCGTTTTCATAATAATAGTGTCATCGCATGGCCCAAGTTCAGAAACAATGTTCATCTCAACCGTGTGCTGTGTGTTTGGACAAGGGAGCCAAAATTTATTTGGGAGATGCGAATACATTTCCACACGTAATACAAGCATCTAGTCCGTCATTCAATATTCGGTCATTAGACAAGTTCTACGTCCATAATCTAAAGAATTAATTCGTATAGCAACATTAGAAAAAACACCATGAAACACATAGTATACAAAACATAGACTAGTTTTCAATGAACATTTAATTGAACATTTTATTTTGTTTACCTGTTTCCTAGTTTATCAGAGTTATAAAATATAGCCACCAACCGGTGGACAAGATGTGAACGTTATTCGTGAATATGCATTACATTGCGAGCTACATGCCCGCGTAGCGTGTCATTTTATCGGTAGTTTTCTGGACCGTGATCAACGAGCATATTGTTCTAGTTCAACAGGATAACGTTCTAGTATTGTCAAACTCAAGCTATGAATCTAGCTTTGTATGGTGATTTATGCATTTTGGGAGTCCAGTATACTTTTGGTATGTCGTTATGATTGGTTGGAAGACAAATACCTCTTTCCCTGAGAAACGTTCTGTGATTGTTAAATAAATCTTCCAGAGTAAATGTAGTTTGGGAGTGAGTAGACGTATTTGATGATGATATGCCTACACTCAATTTTTTAACCAGCACCTGGTAATAGTAATATTTACATATGAATATTATATTATATTTATCTACAAGTTCTAGGACACGCTCTTATGACCGTACTACGCTGAGAATACCTTTTTGTCGTACAAATCTACACCAGGGTTTTTTTAGTGTATCTAGTGCCAGATTATGGAATGCCATTCCTCTAACTATCCGCCACTCAGAAACTTTATCTTGTTTTAAACGTAATTGTGCTCAATTTTATATGGATATGTACATTTCTTCTGGTTAGTATTTTCTTTTATCATCATTATATATATTTTAAATTATAATTCCTGCTTAGATGGAGATATATTTTAAATTATATATATATAAGTATTTATTCACTTATTCATTCTCTTGTGCTTGTTTTTACCTTTTATTAATGTATATAGTCGCTTATCTTCTCTTATATGTATTTTGGCCCACGGCTTTCTTGAAAACCAGTGTAAACTAACGGCTTGGCCGTGTTTAAATAAAGTTTATTATTATTATTATTATTATTTGGAGCTTTGTCTGCTGGGACTATGACGAATTTACTCTGGAGATTTGCTAGAACTTCTTGCGAATTGAGGTTTCTCAGTACTTGTTTCTCAGATCCTCTGTTACCTGCACTATTTCGATGAAGGACTTTCGGCCCTGATCCGAAAGACTCCTTTAAAGCACGCCAAATATCACTCGACTTAGCAGAATCCAGTCTTAAAAGCTTTAGGCTCAGTGGCCTCCCAAACATTTTGTTTGCTACAGCACAAAAAAAAAATCATTATAGACTCCCACCTATGGAGCCTCACAACAAAACTCCCACCTAGGGAGCTCCAGAAAAGATTAATTCGAACAAACAAACGGTGAATGAGAAGGAACGGGCTTTAAATAATCGGTTTTTGAAAACGCCTGCAGATAGTCGTATTCATGAGGGAACAGATAAACGTCAGTCAAAATGAGTGCTCAATTAGCCAAATATCATTAATTAGACATTAACTCTATAAAGAGGAAACATCCTCTGAATGATATCCCTTGAAGTTAAGAATGTTTTATGACTTCTCACATTTCGGCGATCAGTTTTCTTTAACACCGATACTATTAATGGAATAAGACAGTCAATCAGACCCTGATGGTGGATTGTAGTATAGAGAGTCGAGAAATCCCATGTGGATACCTGTCTTTATGGTATGTGACCTTTCGTATCAAGATCTTCCGTAAGATATATTGTGAAAAGTGTCAGCCCCCTAGCCCAAGGAGTAAGAAACATGGGGGGTGGGGGCGAAATGACGCATTCCCAGACTGCAGAAAACCACAAATCGCCGAGGACAGATAGGGTTAAATGACGTAATATTCATTATATGCAGCAGATATTTCTAAATGCTCACGCTGACATCTCAGTCTCAGAAAACGAACATAACAAAATCCAAATGGAGAAAATGCTCCTCATTCTAGAACAAATATATTATATATACCATCTTATTCAAATGCACCATCTTGGCCGCCATTCTATTTTGGTTGTTTTTGATACTTTAATGGCTATTGCGGAAATATTGACCACCAAGGTGACATTACCTGGTACATACAGAATCGGCCTGAAATAAAGAAATACAATATCTTAAAATGATAGGCTTTGGGGGCTGGCTGACTAGTATGTTATCTTGTGATATGATTATATGTGTTTGCTGTGATATCACAATGGGTAATTCAGTCCGATGTACAGAAGTTACCTCTCGCTAGAAGACAACGCCGAAGTATCATGGTCAACATAATGATATGGTTTATCTAGCAAGGAACTCTTTATTCAGTTTTATAATTCAATCCTTCCATATCATTTCTTTCTCTCTAAGAGAATATTTTGTTCATCTATTTTTTTTATTATTTCTCGTATTCACATTAATTTGTGAGCTCGATGGTGCTCTACATAGATAACTTTTCGCCAAAGGACATTGATTAGCCTATACAACTTTTTCATAACCTCTGCTGTTTTGCGCGCGGCACTGGCTAATGGCGTCAAGTGAGGGCGGCTTCAGCTACTGACACATGTTAACTAAATGCAATCTGCACACATTTCAGAATATATTCGAGCAAAACTCTTCCGATATCTATTGGATTGTATTTGGTGATTATTAAACCTAAAGAAATGCCCGTTTCAGAAACGTATAGTTGGAAAAACATTTCTTTTTATATCATGGCGAAATATTTATCTAAAACAATTTTTGTGATATACCCACGCTCGTTTTTTTATTGTTTTTTTTTATTCGTTAAAATCGCTTTCATGAAATAAAAAATCCAAGTATATATTTCTCATCTAAAGTCTTATAGGATTATGAAATATATAAATCTCATTTATGTATCTTCAGTCGTGTTTTGTAATGTTTAAAAGAAAACGGGTAAACGATCTTCGGTGAATTCCGAGAGCCCAGTGGCACATTCCGCGATAGGCCGACAGACATTAAAAGCTGCTGACACACGGCACAAATGTAAATCATAATATAATCTAGCCAAACACCAGCAAATATGGTGAGTATTCATGCTCTTGTTTTCTAATAAAAACCATTAATAAAATTTAAAGATATTATGGTAGTGTCCACATGAACATCGATAAAAGCGCGGCTGAGACACTAAAGCTACGTCCGAGAATCCGTGTTCTCGGCACTGAATGTGCGGTGCCGACGGAAGCTTTACTGTGGAGTCATATGGTTGCTTTTTCGTCGTTAGACGTCAATTTTTCCCATCTCTTGTATGTCGCTCTAATGCAAGAAGACTGAGTATTTCAAACAAGAGGATTAAACGTGGCGTTATCCTGAATGCATCAGCTGATGAACGCCATATATTGTATCGTCGCGGCATCAGTTTCGGACCGTCATGGGTTTCGGACCTGCCATCATTAAATGTTATTATCACGTGATCGCGCACGGTGAGTGACGTCATTTCTGGGGCTCTGAACGCTGGTGGGTGATTGCTTGTGGGTTGTTAGAGAAAATGCTGAAAATTCGTTTTGACGCGGTAAATATCTACCGAAACCTTTACACAGCATATATAAATGCTCTATTTGCTAATGCCACTTTTAGAGATTTGAATAATAGGCCATAGCTTCTGTTCACGATGTAGTAGGGATCTCTCCATAGCCTCATTTTTTCTGTCGTCTGCCAAGGAATGGTGGCACGTAACCATGGGCTCCACCTCGTGGCCTATTTCTTTTTTATATGGAAGACTAGAAGGGTAATGTCTTATATTGTATGTTAAGATATTGTGAAAAAAATTACTAACTTTCCTCCAGAAATTAAGGTGATAATGACTTGATTTTTAAAATCTGCAATTATTTATTGCATGTAATTAAGATTAACTGCAGTGTCATAGTGTAAAAAATATATATTTGTACTAAATATATTTGTTTTAAATGTAAATCAAAGTCAAATGCTGAAAAAAACAATAAGTATAATTATTCATCAAAGTTTACAATGCTTAATAATTACCGGTATAATAAATTACAATATTTCGTGTTGCACTTTGAACTTTTCCAAGTTCTTAATATTTACGAGCACCCTAACATTTCGGCGCGTCTGGCCCACCCTAATCACCGAATGTAATGAGCTTTCTGGTCGCCAGGGGGTGTTTCCAAGCTGCCGGTCCGAAACCCATGACGGAGTCTGTTGTCAGGTATGTTCAACCTGATGTACTTAATCTGAAATCCTGATTAAATGTGTGCGTGCCGAAAAGTCATAATAATTTCGTCTGGTTGGTGGGGCTATTCTATATTTAAAAAGCCGTTTGCTTTCATCAGTCCATCTTTATTTATGGGTCTAGGTCACTAAGAAGGCTTAGGCGCGCCGAAACCCATACCACGAGGATATATGTATATATCAGTTATATGTTTACATGCTGATTGATAAGCAAGACGACCATATGTTGTTTTTTCGAGCGAACAAGTGAATGAGAGCCCATTACTGGCTGGTCAATGTATGCGGACATGTCGTAGGTGAATATATTCGTGAAGCACTTGATACTCTGCTCATCACAGCACATACCGTCCATTGATCATTCAAATTTATTTTGGAGTTAATATGATTCTTTTTTCTCCAAAGTCACCACATAGTAGTACGTGTATCACCTAATGAGCTGGTTGACCGAATAATCTTCAAAAATGTTCTGGTCTACTCTATTATTGGCGTAACAATAGTTATTCAGCTTGATACACCAATGATGTCTCCCAGATATTGCTGTCGGCAATCTAACACTCCAAGTCGTATGACTACTGGCTGGGCGTACGCGATTGTGGATAATGTCATCTGATCATCTTGGCTGGTCGATTTGAGGTAGATTCATTTCAGAATGTTTTTGCCGACTTCAACTATTTGTAAAACACTCGATATTGCGACATTCGTGCCTTAATGGTCACATCGTCAATTATTTTATGGACCATAAACACAAGAGAAATAAGATACATCAGATTCGATCAAAACTCGATTAGACCGTGTTTAACAAGCCATTAGAATTTATTTGGCGACATGTTCCATAATTTCAAAACAACATCCTTAAAAGCTTTAATGTTTTAACCGGTCTTTTCCGAGTTTTTTTTTGCGGAAAGTTGCTATGGCAACTTAGAGCGGATAAAACGCTTGCATCCTAGTTAGCTGTAACCATAATCAGGCCGCTTTCTTAATCTCGAAGATCACGCTAACCGAGAAACGAATTCATGATAGATTGCAACACTTTAACAAGGGTCATGAATCGTTCTAAAGTCAGCTTCATAGAGACGAAAACAACCGTCAAGCATGGAACCTCGAAACATAGCATCAGGGCTTGCGATTCGGCTCTGCTCTTTCAACCGTTTTTGAAATTGTTGAACATTTGTGGGGCTATTTACGATACACGTGTTCTCAACCCTGTAGCGGTTTGCGACTGCATCACTGTACGTGACAAGGGAGTGTCGCTGTCAAATTCGCCGATTCAGCGCTCGGAAAGGCGACCAATAATACTCCGCCTGTGCATTATCGTTGCAATTCACTTTCTATCTTTGGCACATATAATCCGGCAATTTTTCTGTTTCCCAGACACAGCGGGGTACGGAGCAGATGCGATGACAAGTGTCACATTGTTGAGTTCAACGGCAGCGGTTTGGTTAATGAAAACATTTGTTATTGTTAAAATCTCTAACGGTATAACCAATGTGATCAAGCATCTCTGTTTCATCGACAGCACTTACGGTATTCCCCATTACATTCGGGATTTTCGGAAAAAAAATTGGATTGTGTTAGTGGTGGCCATGTCCGGATTCATGTGTCTAATCATCACTTTCATGGTTGGTGTTTTAATAGACTTCCCTTGGGACAAGTTCTCCGGAATCCGACGATGTTTGATCTGCCCACTTCAGCTTGACTCCAATTTGACCCTGCAAATCGCGACACTAATCTGGTTCTTTGCAAGCCTCTGTTACGACACAGCTACCATGGTTGTGACTTTGGTTTTCTATGTCTTCTTCTGTGAGATGTGCTGCCGCCTGTTTGACAAATGCAGCTCGATACTAGATGAAGCAGGCACTCTGAGGCACAGCCCAGATGATGTTATTCCAGACTTGCATCGCGCTCTTGAGCTTCACCGGGATGTTTGTCTGTTGGTGAACCATGGCAATAACATTTTCAAGCATCTCATCTTGGCCGCGTACTTCATGGCTACACCTAGTATTTGCATCAATATCAATGCTCTTCTCAAATCCGCTGATGAATTAGCGATGGTGGGCAGGCTCATCGGGATTGTTTGTGCCATGCTATCCCTGATCTTCCTGGTAACGATCGCCGCATCAAACATAAATTCAAAGGTAAGCTTGTAAAAAAACAAATCTGACTTTTGACTTCCAACTTCTGACTTTATTTTATCCAAGCATCCAAACAAGGAAACGGACCATATCCCCGGCATGCGCTTACAACCTGGGGTATTTTCATGCTGCCATATTGAGGTTTTCCCCGGGGGTGGGTCAAGATAACAAGTACTCAAAATCAACTATCTTCGGAAGTATGCACTTGTCAATCGCAACCCAACCCCACTCCCACTCCCGGGGCAATGTGACAGCAAAAAGTCGAAAATTCCCTCTCTGACGTTTGCAAGTTTCCCTTTTCTCTCCTACATTGTAAACCGCGTATTATTTGAGTTGCCGGTTAGCGTACATTCCACAGGAAGAGAACCCCAACCTATAAGATTTGAACTGAGGTCTTTGGAACTGTGGACTAGGGAGATCTTCAAAAACTTTAACAAATATAATAGGAATATGTGTTCAACATGCAAGTATGTTTTGAACACCTGGTGGGTTCCGAACATGTTTTTAAAACACCGTCTTGAAAAAGTTTATGCAGAACATATTGTATCAATTTTTCAACACGTGACAAAAATGGTGGAATGCTTGAACACGTTCAGAGGTGAGACGAACACTTTTCTAAGTCGCCATGACTTTAATAGCAGGCGTCAGATCCGACATTCAATATTCAGCCGTCGTCTTTAAAAGTGGCCGAGTGAACTAAGGCGTTTCGCTGGTGATCGCTAGCCTCACGCCACTGAACCGGCACGGATCCGAGCCGAGCTGGTGCGTGTGTGAAAGTTTGTCAGTTACTTGCCGACGGGCGGTGGTTCTCTCTGGGTACTCCGGCATCCACCGCCATCCAAACTGACTATCGCCATATGAGTGAACCAACCTTGAATGTGACATAAAACCAAATCCCCCCAAAAATATATTTTCAAGTAAATAATCCCATTTCATATGAGAGGCAGCATCAATATTAAATAAAATAATAGAAACGAGTCAACAGTTTTCATTGAGAGAGAGAGAAAGAGAGAGAATTGAGGTTTAACATCGCGTTCAGCGTTTTCGTTGTTGTTAGACATCATGATGTTCTATATATGAAATCCTGGTCACTGACCATTATTCTTCATCCAAATGAATTTTCAATTCGTTTTCCAGCGTATGATGTTACGCTTTGATTGTGACTGTTCATTTCCACACCGTGGCGATGATGGCTAAGGCATCCCTAGAGGATGAGGTTGATCCTTTTGGAATCCCATACAGGGTGGGGGGGGGGGAGGGAATTTGGCTTAATGTCACACTCAAGTTTGTTTCACTCATATGGTGACAGTCAGTTTGGTTGGTGGAGGAAGCCGGAGAATCCGGAGAGAACCACCGCCCTTCGGCAAGTAACTGACAAACTTTCACACATGGACCAACTGGGCTCGAACCCGTGCCGGTTCAGCGGTGTGAGGCTAGCGGCCACCAGTGAAGCGCCTTAGACCACTCGGCCACCGAGGGCCCGGGAATCCCATATAACGATTTCAGACCCTCTATCTGTACTTATTTGAGACGGCTGTTTCAATCTTTATGGGATGTTGTGAATAATAACAAACTTCATGAGTTCAAAATAATTGTGGGCTATACTCATCTAAACAGCCAGAAACGTCTCGATCAAACCATGATCAGGCGATGTAGAATCGGCCATGCACGATTAACTGACGAACATTTACTAAAAAAGAACCAGTCCCAAGGTGTATTCCATGCAATGAAGATCCCACGGTGAAACATATTCTTATCGAATGCAATGATTTTAAGATTGTAAGAGATGCTTTTTATCGAGCTTTTAATCGGGTGAGGGAGGATTGCATCTTGGGCTATTTGAGAGAAATCGGTTTGTTACATAAGTTTTAATGTGTGTATGTTTTAATGCGTTGGATTACTAAGTTATTGGCTTGAGTACTTAGAATTTTGTTTGATCGTCGCTATATAGGTGAAATATTCCTGAACGCGACATTAATCCTTAATGTAAAACACATGATGTTCAAACGGACACTAGTTTCTGGTTAAGCTGAATAAGACGAAACGCAAAACCATACATCTTGCACGCTACGATCGTATTTCCCATCAGTTTACGATATTTATCACAGAATTTGAGAAAATTTGAATGGAGGCATTTGATGTTACAGCCTTGGTTGATAAGTTTTTCCAATAACATTCTGTGGCGTTGATTGTAATCGCCACAGACATGCATACGGCTTATGAAGGTCTCTCCTGAATATTACTATCCAGAAATGGGTAGTTATCTTTGTCATAATTGTAATCGTTTTTCTTGTCATGGAGTCGACGTGAGAGAAATCCCTGATCATTCTTGTTAAGATACAGGCCCAGATATGATGTTCCATCTGGGCTTTCAGCTATTTTCTTCAAATCCACTGAAGGAGGTAGATATCCTTCACAGAGTTGCTAATATACGATCGATACAATCTCCCGTCACGCTCTCTCGCTTAATGGCACATGTCTGTAGCTTCTCAGGCGTCATACATAAATCTGGTTTCAGTCACGCAGACCACACTAACAAAGTTACAACCTTTCTTCAAATTTATCCAGAAAACAGCAACATGTTCTATCTCCGTAACCTCTGTAAAATTATTTTTCAGGTTACACAAATTTACGGCATGTATGTAGGTAAAAGCATAAATATTTGGGCACTCCATCACACCACTGTGATATGTCGTCTTCAAACAATCTCAAGATGGCCGTCCTCCGAGGTCTATCACTCGATTCCACGGGGTCAACACGAAAGATTTTCAGGTAGAGGCAAACTTTCCGCTTAAACAACAATGCGTCAACTATATATTTATAACAAACTCGCATCCAAATATTACACGAAATAGTAAGGAATGAAGTTTCGAAAATACCACGTCGTCTATCTCCGCCTGTACTCAGCTATGAAATCCCTGAGCATGACATTTCTTGGGATTACAGTCACATATGACAATTTTACATAGATATTGTTAATGAGAAATCCAAGCAAATAAACATCCTACGAGTGATATCCTGTACGTGTGTAGAACTGAAGCTTGGTGGTTTCTGACATTAACATACCGGTGACCAGTTTTATTGAACATAGATATTATTAATGAACTATGGGGGGGCTTGGAGGGGCTGAAGCCCCCCAAATATTGAGCACCTATTTGGACGAAAAAAAACAAACAGTGAAACGTCGGTTGAGCATAATTTTTCAGAACTTTTTCATTATAAACTTGAATTGAGATCCCTGATATTTGTTTAGTATTTCTTTATCCACAAACAAGAGATATACGAACCCTCAACTAATTGTCACAGAGAAACCCTAGAAATAAAGATATAAAATCTAACCTAGACCTGAAGCCACTTTTCGATATCCGGTGTAAATATTTATATTTGTTAACACACCCTGTGAACGGTGCACTCCAGGAAGTGCATGATAGTCCTAAGTGTACGGAATATAACGCTACAGACGCTGGTCGACGTTTGGTCGATTTGTATTCACTGTAGCATTTCTATTATACAGAATAGAGAAATATTAAAGAAATAGCAAAGCGACCATATTAACGAACCAGAACTCATGCGGTCAGCCAGGCGTCAAGATGCACCGCCCGCTGCTATCAGGACAAATTATAATATTGTCTAAGGATTAACTTCAATTTTTTTAGTGCAGACCCGGGAATGAATGATCAGTTCAGCTTGTATGTGCCCACTGTTATCATGGCAGTTTCGCACAAATTAAAAATTCATTTGTTACTATCTCATACAACTGAACTACTCCCAGTGAGCACCAATTTACCGTCAATTAAAAAAAATGCTACGCTGCGAGAGGAGTACTCAAGCCCCACCCTCTCTCCCTCCCAAACTTAAAAACTTGTCTACGCCATTGCGCATCCTTTCGTTTAAGAACTTTTGGATTTATATGACCTATCAGTCAAAGATCAGTCTGACATTGTTTATTTTGGAAACATATCCATGTTTCGCTTGTAACCTCTTATAGTAATTTCAGACCTTGTAATTGTGCCCTGGGGAAACTTTATGGAACACCCAGGTTAGAAACAAGTTTGATGAGTTTAAACTTACAAAAGGGTATACTCATCTTAGAAGACGTGAATGATGTGGTAAGAGTATAATCAGACGTTGTATAGAATCCGTCGTTCAAGACTGACTCAAGAATATTCACTGTAAGGATAAAACGAACCCGATGAGCATTTTCCATGCAATGAGAATTTCGCGTTCAAAGATTTCAGTAAAAGCTATAGATTTTGCGATTGTAGAGGATTCGTTTCATTGGGCTGTTAATTTAGGAGATATTTCAGTCCTGCGAGAGAAGATTTAATCGCGAACTGTTTCAGAGCTATTGGTTTATTAAATACATAATAATATAGCTGGATCTGTTGTTATGTGTCGCTGGTATATGAAGAAGGATATATATTGAGTTTATATTTTTAGAACAAGTTCTTAGACACGTTTTATCTTTCAGTATAAGACATTTGATGGGTTGTTAGCGTTATTGAACAGGGTTTAATATTAATCGTCGCTAATATATACTAAAATATTGTTGAAAGCGACGTTGAAATTAACTCTCTCTCTTTCTCTCTCTCTCTCTCTAGGCACATGAAGCATGGGATAATCTCTACAATATGAGCATGCGAGAGCTACCAGACAAAGGACTTCAACTGGTAAGTGCATTGCATAGGCCTATTCATAAACCATATCAAGTCCAGTCTGATTTTAGAACAGAGCAGTCGTATTTCGATTCTGCTCAGATCACCCCTTGAATATTATTTTGGTTGTTTTCGCGAGTTGTTTTTATACTTTCATGATGTTTATTTCAAACTGTCACAATTCGGTTCATCGTGAGATGAAATAATCCAAATTCATGCATGAAAGGTAGGTGCCTGTTTTCAGGGCGATCAAGTTTTGTGAGAAGCGATTGACTGCTGTCGGATACAACGTGACCGTTCGGTGTCGCAGATTATCGCACTTTGAAGAGCTAACATTCCTAGCCATGTCTGTGTAATATCTGTCAAAACCGCCCAGTAGAAACTTTGAAGAGCTAACATTCCTAGCCATGTCTGTGTAATATCTGTCAAAACCGTCCAGTATAGTGGAGAAGGACTAAGGCCAACACAGTATTTTGTAACTGGATAGCATGCGAGTCTTCTGAATGCTGTGGGGTTGATTCTTCTTTCGCGCGATTTACCCTCCCCCTTCCTCCCACCTGACCACGGCAAGATTTACTCTCCCCCTTCCTCCCACCTGACCACGGCAAGATTTACCCTCCCCCTTCCTCCCACCTGACCACGGCAAGATTTACTCTCCCCCTTCCTCCCACCTGACCACGGCAAGATTTACTCTCCCCCTTCCTCCCACCTGACCACGGCAAGATTTACTCTCCCCTTCCTCCCACCTGACCTCGGCAAAGATTTACTCTCCCCTTCCCTCCCACCTGACCACGGCAAGATTTACTCTCCCCTTCCTCCCACCTGACCACGGCAAGATTTACTCTCCCCCTTCCTCCCACCTGACCACGGCAAGATTTACTCTCCCCCTTCCTCCCACCTGACCACGGCAAGATTTACTCTCCCCCTTCCTCCCACCTGACCACGGCAAGATTTACTCTCCCCCTTCCTCCCATCTGACCACGGCAAGATTCACCAAGAGTCTGTAATGTGATGATGAGTGTTAAACATAGCGATTAACTGTTGACAATATTTAATTTATTTTTTTTTTTATTTTTTTTTTATTGCCGATATTTCATTTACCGTACACTACTGTACTAAATCAGGGCTCTTCCAGAATTTAAAAATGACAAAAATGAAAAAAGCCCCATCTGAGTTAATCACACTTTATATGAAATTCATTTCACATAAGTTTATCTAACTATAATGCCCCATTTTATGGAATTTCTTTACAATGGCTCAATAATTAGCTATTTTATATATTTGTGCTCACATGATTACCTTCATGTCGAATACGATCGAAACTTCTTTCAATCTTTTTCATTCTCAACACGGAGCCAGAAACTTGCATATTTGACTCGTTGATAAATTTATCCAGGTCGGTATCTTTGCGACAAAGCTAACGGGCCCAGATATAGGGTTGACAGCATCGGGACTCTTCGTCATCACAAAGGACTATATTGTTACGGTATGTAAATCCTTTGTTTCAGTTACTTTTGAAATAGGAACGCTTTATTGGGGCGCTTTATGATAGTACGTCACATTTATCCGTGCGTCAGAATAAGTGACCAAAAATGATTAGTCAAACTTTGGAGTGAGTGAGTAGTAGGATTTAACTTTGGATCCGGGCATACCTCCCGACCAAAGCTTCTAATCGGGTAGGAGGACAAATCTTTCATCGGAATTTGTCCGCAATCACCTTTCTATTTAATTTTAACCAAGCGCTTCTCTGACTTATGGTTAAATTTTGACAGAACAAGGTGACCGAGGTTGGTTGTTACGAAATGGATGTTTGTCACAAATTCTAATCATTCATGATTACCCCTATCATGATAGCGATTTTGATCAATGGCCTTCTAGAAGGCTATCACAATTTGCGTTCCTGAAGTGAACTATTAATGATACCAAGATGTTTATACAATTCTTAGTTTGAGGCCCTAGTGACCTTGACATTTGGCCTTTCGATCTCAAAATGTGATCCAGTTATTCCTTGTCATGACAACATCGTATACAGTTTCATCACCATGCGTCCTCCCAAGAAGGAGTTAATACTCATAAAACGAACGTTGAAAAAAGATCGAATAGACGAATACATGGACGGAGAGACAGACGAGTGGATCATGCCATCATATTATGGAACCACTCTCAATTTGCAATGCGCAATTTGCAAGCCTTAATAGTGTTAGAACTGTCGGGGAAAAGTCCAACTCACCCACTCATCCTTAACTCAAATTAGTGGTAATTATGTGTGTGTTTGGAAAGATATATTAATTAATGCTTAGATGTAAATTAAAAACAATTAAAAAGAAAACAATCAAATAATGTCATATGGAAATTCAATGAAAATTCATTAATATATGTACTATATTTACTGTAATTATATATTAGTTATTCGACCAGTAGCTCACTCAGAGCACACGTAAATGTATGGTAATTTATTCAAGCCCTCTTCAAGTATTGTAAATATTGGGGGATTACAGTGATTTAATAATTGTGATTACACTGAAATAATAATTCAATAATTAAAAACGATCAAATAAGAAAACAAACAAATATTACATAATGAAAATATTTGATAAAAAAATGGATTGCATTTTTATATACTTCTACATTTTTATTGTTATTATACATTTGTTTGTCGGTCAATAGCTCGTTCAGAGCTAATGTTTTCTGGTTTGTATATTATACCGACGCTAAATAAAGTTTCTTACTCTTACTCTTACTCATCGACAAGCATATAACATTCCGATTATAGACAAAGTTAAGATCACATTTAGAGATATATATGTGAGATGGACTCGCGCTGCTACCGGTTGGCGCCACCTGTCACCACTGGTCATTGGAAATAGGACATTAAATATCAAGTTAATTATTTTATTGTCGTAATTAATTATTTTTATTTGCTTTGTTTCTTTGACATACTGGATCTATGAGTGATACAGCTGAAAGAACGAAGCTCTTCAAAGTACAGTATGTTTCTCGACTACTGATATTGAGCGTTAAATCCTTTCTCATCATGACCACAATTTGCCCACCAAACTATGCGTTTACATGGTTGGTGTCGAGCTAACAACCATTTATTTCTGAGGTTACAAGTTACACTGAAGTATCATCCTGGAAAAAAATAGACGGTCAGCTGAATAAAAATGAATTGATGAATCATCAAAATGTGATCCCTGGCCTATTTTTGAGGCATTTATAGGTTTGATTCTCTCTTGTTTCAAAACTATTACACCTACACCATGATCAAACTTCCTACTATCGGTGTGCGAAAATAAATTATTGTGTGAGATATCATGTTTTTGTCATAAGAGAAAATCCTCCCTACAAATGCCCCCAAAATAGGCCAGGAAGCACATTTTGATGAACCATAAATTCATATTTATGCAACTGACCATCGTATTTTCTTTTTCAGGCTGATATTTCAGTATGTATTCTTCAAGAAAATATGTTTAGGATGGAAAAAATATCAGCGTTATTAGAGTAACAAATTCTTTGTAATATTTTATGCAGTCCTATACGCTAAATATGCAGAGGGTTAAATACTAAGTTTTGGGCTACACAGAATCTATTAAATGCCGATAGACGAGATATGTATACGATACGTGTGGCAAAGCGCCTTCTGAAGACAAGTTGATTTTCAACGCTAAACCGACAGATGTTCGTTTTATTGAGTCATTTTTGTGCTATTCATTTTACAAGTAAAATAACTACACTGATCTGCATAGTTGCTTATCCAGTAACGAACAATCATTGAACCGTCTCTGAGAAATAAATTCCTTTCACATCGGACAATCGTTGCTTTTACAGAACAGATTTGTTACCATGTATTTTTAACTCCACTGTTTTTTTTGACAGCGTACATTATGTAAAAGTTCTTAATTACGGGGCAGGATGGATACCTAACTCCAAAACCTGTAGATGTGTTACTTGTGTTATGAATCTAGGCCTATACCACAGCTACAGGTCCTTCACAAATGGTTCAGTAGACGTTTCTCTCCGTCTCAGCCTTAATTTGTTGCGCTACCAGTTTTTCATTACTCGTCGATTTACCAATAATATTGCCAATAACAGACACCCTAACTTACATTTGAGGAATCCATGTAGATCAATGAAATCAGTGAATTTCTGCAAACAATTTCCAGTCAAACCGCAACCAACAACGCCATGTGGTTTGGAAGATCTGCATCACGTCAATCAAAAACATCTTGCCCGCTTTTTAAAAGTGCTCCACATCAGCAAGGTCACCTTGCATGCGCTGGTCACTTGTACCGACATGCGAAATACCAATACTCGTGCCTCAGTAACATAGGGGCCTGATTTGAAACGTCGCCGATTTCAGGTGTTTGAGGCATCACGTCCAGGTGCATCACGTCCAGGGGCATCCCTTAGTAAAATCTTAGCGCCAAATAGAAGGAGATTTATGTCTCGGTGGATTTCTTCTTAGATTTGATGAACCAGGGTTATGTAATGTGTTTAAACTGTTGCTTATTTGAATTTCAATATATCGTTGTTGTTTTTTTCAGCTAATGGGGATTCTGGTAACATATACCGTGCTCGTCTTACAGTTCAGTCCACCCGATAACATGGAGAATGACAACGACGGACCCTTCGGAAATACAACTTCATCGCCTTAATTTCAAAATTGTTCTCGGCCTGTCCAGATTTAACGTTTGTTCCCAAAAGCGAGCACCGTTCGAAAGATAAAAGAAATTGGAAAGATAATAGGTTTGCCACATATCAATATTGGACATGCATGATCCTGGTTAACCTGGAAACAGTGTATATGGACAAATATCAGTCACGCTCTAGCCAAGATTTATTCTCAAAATCATCATCAATTTGTTATGAATGCTATATATTACGCGGACATACTTTTCCAGAATTGTGCAAAATATGAACTTACTAGACGAGAGTTCTGAAATGTTCTAGACGATCTGAAACTCAATAAGACACAGGCTCATAATCTGAAAAATCTCCTAACTCGTGCCATTTATTTAGAAAATTCCAGCACAACTAAAGTCACAAAATGCACAGACTCGCGATGCGGTACATGTGAAAATTTGATTGAATGCACATCGTTTTCATTCAAAAATTCGAGTAGTGTCTTTACAATACAGGAAAAGATGAGTTGTGATTCTAGAAACGTGATTTATGTTATTAAATGTAGTGGGGGCGATGCAAATTACATTGGACAGACAGCATACCTTAGAGCTCGCGTCCCAGTGCATAAACAGCAAATACCTCTTAGTAATATGATTGTAATCACGCATATCCACACACGCGCCAAAGACAATTTCATAATATTCCCTTTCTACAATTTACTTCACTACATCGGTACAGCGATGATTGGACATTGAGTTTATCTTCCTTCAATAAACAGATAATTTATATCCTGTTGAACATTCACCGTCAATCATACTGTCAGCCGATTACCATTCGAAACTGAAGAGCAGAAATAAACGACTCGGAGAAGTTGCGAATGAGCTGATTATTATGCTTGTTATCTAGGATAATGTTTGATGATGCTAACGGTTGAAGATGTCACCATTATCGTTTTTTTTATTCTGTACTATAGTGTTCAACCATTATGCTCTTCGAAAAAGCTTAGTAGAGCATAAAAGCCCATCAGAGCCATGTGATTGATGGCAGTTTTTATTTTTTTCAAACCTCTATTTTCACCTCTGCAGAAAATAGTGCTGCATGCCCTTGTGGGTGTTAAGATATATAAAGAAAATAGTTACACTTACGAATATAGTATGCTGTATTTTCCTGAAATTTACCAAGTTTTTACTCCTTACGACTTAAGGATACTGAAACTTTTTTTGATTACCCATTTTCAATATTTCACATTAGACCTTCCTTCTATTGAAAAAATAAATTTGAAATTCCAATTCTAAATAGTGAAATTTTTGTTTGAATCTATTGTTCTGCGGTCCCTGCCTTGACTACTCACACAGGTGTGAAAATTAAATGGATAATGTCGCCCCGCTGACTCCTCGATTAACCATTTGATCGACTGTGTATTACGGATTTAATTGCCTAGCCTATCAGGAAATCGCCTGGTCGCATCAGTTGTAAGATTTGTCAAAAAACGCATGGACAAACAAATTATATGAAATGTTGTCAACTATCCGGTTTCCGATCGTATATTTTGTCTGTAAAAACATACACATATTCCTCGTATCTAATTATGTGAAACAAATATCTAACGAATTTAACGGTCTCCCCGAAGATCCTGATTGTTCAAGTTTTATAACGATATATTATTATATTTATGGACGGTCAGTGTTACGAGTGGATATACAACGATAAAAAATGATAAAACCCGACTGAATAGCTTCAGAACAAAATACAGCAAAGGGTTGCAATACATCCCCAGACAATATCCAGTTCAGATACTACACGAGGTGCCCAGAAGTCTAATGCGCATGGCAGGAAGTTTTCCAGGACGAGCATAAACAACCACAGAACATTGTTATCTGAGATCAAACGTTCTTGGACAATAGAATGTCTGTAAATAACGTAAATTATAATAAAATCTTTAGTGTTAATTATTTGTGGAGTCAACGGACATAGAATATAGTTATCCTTCTAGTCTTTTCAACATTTTGTCCAGTTTTCTATAAACTTCTAAGAAGTCCTTTGCCGGATATTGGCTCAGTAACCGATGGTTCGGTTCGCACTTTAAAAAATCAATTAGCATTTCATGTGATCAGCGTAGATTGAGGAATCTATTTATAACAAAAGGGCTGTGACATCCATTCCTAACGTATTTACTCAGACGGCCCGTCGACTGTAATGTTAGAAATCATTATCTTTCAATACTTCAGTTAAATATTTCAGTATAAAATTTGAGCGTCAGTTGCAAAATCGAAACTGCCTATACACCTTTTCGAGCGATTTCTGCTATTCTTTTTTCCACCTAATTTACATGAAAACAGTTCATTTCTCAAAAACAGGAGAGGCAACCGCTCTTGACAGTTGGACATCACCTCAGTAATGAGACATTGCCATGAGACATCGCCTCCCAAGGTGTATTCCATGCCACGAAGATCTCACAGTGAAACATATTCTTATCGACCGTATAGATTTTAAGATTGTAAGAGATTCTTTTTATCGAGCAGCTACATAGATCTTCGTAGTCAAAAAAATTTAACGTCACAGACATAGACTCAAGTAAATAGCAGTGAACTTTCAAAGATGTCCTGATTTTTGAGGCCACAGTGTTCTTTGAACTCAATTTTAATACGCGATAGATTGTCTGCTCTTATTATACCCATTCCAAAATATGCGATTTTTAAGAATTTCATGATTGTGTGTCACACTGACCGTGACTTACTGAACCTAACATCTTCCATCCCTGTATGAGGTAACAATAATAACAATTTCCAATGATTTTCCGAGTTATTTGGTCATACTATCGCGTGGTACACATGGAATGGTCTGTTTCCGAACTATAATAGCCCTTGTCCTTTGACCTCGAAATGAATTTTGGTGCGCGACACATCTTCTCTACCTATCATATTCACTCACTGAAAACTGAGACTGTAGAAAGAAAACTGCAAGAGATAGAGACCGAAAATGACGCGGAAAGACGTTTTTGTTGGGCGGGCGCATAAAAAGGTATCCTGTGGGCGAGAAAGCATATTTGTCTGTACGAAAGTCAAACCACTCTCAAATTAAGATCGTCAGGATCCGTGAGACTGTGCTGACAAAGGTTATGAACACTGCAGGACGCTTTCAGTGAGTTTCCTTACAAATTTCCTGACTTTGCATGTGAGATACCCAAGTCCGCTTTTGGACATTATTAGCTGGATCTCAAGATACTGAGATCCCGTTCACGTACGTATGCCTGCTATTCTTATCTATAACATTCTCGTTTTAATATAGCATGTCTATTGAGTCATGGTAGAGTCGTATTTTTATATCAAAATTGTATACTTTCATTGGTTGCAACTCCATTAAACGGTATATCGTAATTTCTGATGTCCCATGAATCATGCACCAGGCCTCTCGACAATAGTAGAGAGAGAGAGAGAATTTTTGTTTAACATCTCGTTCAGCAATATTTCAGCTATGTAGCGACGATCAAACAAAATTCTAAGTATTGAAGTTAATAACTTAGTAATCCAACACATTAAAACATTAAAACTTATACAACAAACCGATTTCTCTCAAATAACCTAAGACAGTCTTCTTGTGGATATGTGTATTGTAGTGTGTGGACTCGAATGCAAGTACCATTGTCTTGGTTGTCCGAACGTACATGTCATCGATTTAAGTTAAGATCAGCCTTGTGATAAAGGAGATAAAGCCGTGCCACAGTCATATTGGATAAAACATTGTATAGGGTTCGAACGTGCAAACCATTGGAAGATCCAAAATATTATGTTTCCACTGAAAAGTCCCCCATAAACCAAAATCAATCTTTGCTTAAAAATATGCTAACGATACCTACGGCGAAAGCCATTTCAGCAAACAAGAAGATAACTTCACCGACGAGAACCAATGCCGAAATATGATCTATTATATATTACCGCATAGATACATCAATCCATGTAGTCTTGACCGCACTCGCGTATGCCTAAAGGGCGCCATATTGTCTCGAACAGTCGCTGTGAAAGAGCCAGGGTTGTTGAGTATTTATCTCTCAGCTCAATCCTATCTTTCAAACTTATGTTAATTATGTCCTCTATAGTTAGAAATTTACGAAAAGTCTTTTAAAAGCTTCGTACGCTCAAGATGTTATTTTATTTACTATGGACATAGAAGTCGTTTACTCGAATATCGCATCCGATAGTTGTCCTATTAAACTTGCTTTAGAACGGTATATCGACGAGATTTTTGGGGTCTGGCACTATACAGACATTCGAATAATTCGCCCTTACACTGACTTGCCATCAACTAAATATTCAGCTTCAATACTACGTCCAGTTGAACTCCGTACCATTCCTAGATGTTCCTACTTTCTAAGGTTACTAGGTTTCCAGCCACAGAATGCTAAGACAGCAACAATATGTTTTAAACCAACGGATAGCTAGCCAGACATCTTTACACTCTCGTTCCATCGGAAAATACACTTTTCAATTAATTAGTAGATTACTTTGTATTCGCATATTTTTGGCTTCTTTGTAAAATTCTTCCTTCATAGTGAGTGTCTTCCCAAAGAGGATTTTCGATTTTGGTTAAAGGTCTTGCAGACGTTTTTCCCAACTGGACAGAGATTTTTTTCTAAACATTATAATAGCTTGGGAGTCTTTAATCCATTTATTTTAAGATATGTCGCGAATATATGTGTATGCATCTGTATGTGGTGAAATTGTGGAGTTTGCTTCGGGGACTTAAGAAAGGTTTGCCGATTCGAATTTAGTTCAATTGTTCTCACATCTGATATATCTCCAGCTACCCATGATTGCTGTACACACTCGTGGATAGTTGATTTTCTGCGCCTATATATATTTCCATGGTCTTTCTACAGCTGAGTTTTGCAGACAAAAATGTCGTAGCAATATTTGGGTTTTCAGAAAATACTAATGCCAGCTAGCGTATAGGTCAGACCATTGATATGTAACTTTAGAATGTGGGTTTAAACAAGCTAAGAGGTTACATGAAGCTAAATATTATTTGTGAGCGGAGGAGGCAGGGTATAAATGAACGCCTACTTTAACCTGAATAGCTGCGAAGGAAAGAGCAAACGGTACATCTTGGTCTACATGTATGTTTCAGAAGAGCTCTCCATAGAGATACGCTGTTTTATCAAGATATATCCTTTAACTCTATATTGCACATGCTCTGGAAATAAAACTGACAAGCATTGTGATCTCTCTTTCTCTCTCTTACGAGAAAACGTCAGAGGCGAAGATAGAAATTTGAACAAAGTAAAAGCTGCCAACAATCACATGGACCCGATGAGCCTTTTTGCTTCACTAACCTTTTTCAATATATTCACTCCCAGAAAAGAACAAAGTTCGAAACTGCAGTCGGAATATAATGAGGTTAAAAGACTATTTGTTATATGTTTTATATCACTTCTCCAATTTCCATACAAAGCTATGGTCCCTTCGTTCCTACGTTATAGCCATCTTGGCTTCGAAATCGTCTTTTTTCATTCTCCATGAAAGGCTATTCTGATATATGATTGCGCGGAGATCGCCCTAAAACTGACGAGATTACCAGAAATGTTCCGCAGATTGTACCCGAATTGGGAAGCACTAACTGGACCTATTATCTCCACAGGAATAGGTATGTTACAGAGAACAGTAATCTCCACAGGAATAGGTATGTTACAGAGAACAGTAAACGATTCCATGATTAATTATCAACAAAATGTTCACCTTTTAAAATCGAAATCAGAGAGAGCTATATAATGACGAAGTATTCAAGTTAATAACTAAGTAATCCAACATCAAAAAAACATTAAAAATCAAACTGTCACACGCGTCAAAAGCAGTTTGAAATCACTTGACATAACGTCAAACGTTTGACTTAACTTTTTTGCAGGTAACATGTAGGTTTGTGAGATGCTTGGCTTCAGAGATTTTGAATGATCAGATGATCAAATTACGGTAACACTTGATCAATGAAAGGTCATGAATATATGAATAAATATTTAGCATCTAGCGGAGATAATTGCCGAACAGCGACGGAGATGGAGAGTGCCACTTCTCCACATCAGAAGACCACATTTTTTATATACCTACAGCTATAAAGGAGTTGTCTTCTGATGTGAAGAAGTAGGTATAAAATAGTTGTCTCCTGATGTAGAGAAGTAGGTATCAAAAGAGTTGTCTTCTGATGTGGAGAAGTAGGTCTAAAAAGAGTTGTCTTTTGATGTAGAGAAGTAGTTATCAAAAGAGTTGTCTTCTGATGTAGAGAAGTAGGTATAAAAAGAGTTGTCTTTTGATGTGGAGTAGTAGGTATGAAAAGAGTTGTCTTCTGATATGGAGAAGTAGATATAGAAAGAGTTGTCTTCTGATGTGGAGCAGTAGGTATAAAAAATTTGTCTTCTGATGTGGAGAAGTAGGTATAAAAAAAGTGGTCTTCTGATGTGGAGAAGTAGGTAAATAAACAGTTGTCTTCTGATGTGGAGAAGTAGATATAAAAAGAGTGGTCTTCCGATGTGGAGAAGTAGGCATTAAAAGAGTTGTCTTCTGATGTGGAGAAGTAGGTATAAAAAGTTGTCGTCTGAAGTTGATATAAAAAGAGTTGTCTTCTGATGTGGAGAAGTAGGTGTGAAAAGAGTTGTCTTGTGATGTGGAGAAGTAGGTATGAAAAGAGTTGTCTTCTGATGTGGAGAAGTAGGCATTAAAAGAGTTGTCTTCTGATGTGGAGAAGTAGGTATGAAAAGAGTTGTCTTGTGATGGGGATAATTCGGTATAAAAGAGTTGTCTTCTGATGTGGAGAAGTAGGTATAAAAAGAGTTGCCTTCTGATGGGATGAAGTAGGTATAAAAAGAGTTGCCTTCTGATGGGAAGAAGTAGGTATAAAAGAGTTGTCTTCTGCTGTGGAGAAGTAGGTCTAAAAAGAGTTGTCTTCTGATGTGAGGAAATGATAGAAGAAAATAAACAATAGCCTTGACTTTCAACATTATAATATTCTGATTGCAGTTTTCGAACTGTTATGTTCTTTTCAAGGACTATTGTACAGATGTAATAGTATGGTTTAAGCATGCACCTCCACAAACTTCTATACATCATTAAAGCTATACAAGTGAGGTCAATAAAAGAAGCTCGTAACCCATAGGTGTAAGTTGGAATAATACCTACACAAGTCTTAATGTAAGCTGATATATAGATAATGTACTGTGGCTACCATTGGGTGCCCACTTGTTCCTATAAGTTCCTGGCATCTACAAAACCCGATCATCCTGATCAAACTTGTAAAAAGGAAAAACATTAGAAGAAGGGCTTGGTGTAAAACGCATTCTGTGATATGCCGGCTCACTGTCATAGTTCAGTTCAGTTCAGCTGGTAGCTCCCTCCTCTATATAGGAGCACCTCCGTATGGGAGTACATATTAATATACAATCAATTGGAACCACTCAACATTTATAGCTCAACTATCGTGCTGTGAAGTGAAGATTTATACAATTCTACAATTGGACGAACTACTATCTTGAAAGTGCTGTGATAGTCAAACCATGTGAGCTTCCTAGCGGTGTATGCGATGTACTACTGTGAGTGGATTTATATAGCCGTCACTGAAAGACACCCAGGTACTTTATTCCCCAAATGCCTCCGCTGGCGAAGGTCTAGCGTAGCAACCAGTTCCACCATCAATCCATTTTACCCTGGACACCGAATCAGTCCAGCGCCTTGTGAATAGGCGAGTATATATGTAAGTGGTCACTGGCGAGGGGCGAATCCACGCCAGCTGTAGCACTCCGGGTCAGAGTCAAACACTCTAACTACTTCGGCTACGACACGCTCATACCGATCAGCCTTTTTAATATGTTTAATATGTATATATACATAGAGAGAGGATTAAAGGATTTTTATCAATATTTTTTTTCCTCTGGAACATGTGTCAGATGAGTTAGTACTTAACTAAGAATTTAAAAAAAAAAAATCCTTGTCCCCTGTGGGCGTATTTAAGTCTTTTTAATTAAAGACCTGTAACACAATTTCCTCCAGTTAACCCGTTAATGAGCTTAGGCGTCACGTGACCCCCTGACGTCAGACAAGCGATCGTCTCCTGCAGGCAGCTGTCTGAGCTATATATTAAGCCGTGGATCTGCGATTACTCCGTCGCGTATATCGCTGTATAATTAATGGAAAAACGATTCGGAACCATGGAGAAATATGCCAGTGATGATGATCTATATACAGAGGACATCAATGGACATCTTGACGTTCTGCCGTATCAATTTGAACCCGTACAAAACGACCGAAAATGAGGTGGAACAGAGGGACAGCGAATCTGAAGCAGACGAACCGTCACACACGGAACAAGGTCGACTTGTAAACACATACTGGTATGTTATTTATTATCTATGCCGGACGTTATATATAGGCCCCCCTATGCATAGAATGAATAAATATTTAGACAATGATCGAAATAATTCGTTAGTCCAGGCCTACCTGGTGAAATTTCAACACTGAGACGTACCCCAATTTTGGAGTTTTCTCTTTCGTTCAGGTCAGTTTGAAAAGCACGACGTTAGATACCATGTACCGTAACGGTTTAGTTCGTTTATTTTTTTTACTTCTGACAAATCTGTGTTCAATAAATTATCTCCAGTAGGAATATGCCGTCCAGCTAGCGTAATTGATAGGAAAGGTCAATTTCTCGCACAATGGGTGTTGGTGACATTATCAGATAGCTCAACTGCACGCAAACAGTCTAGTAAATTCAGATCACGAGAGCAATAGTGCACCCAATTTTTCCGACGGATGGTCTCCACAGAAAAAAATCACCTCACAACATTTTTTCTGCTTGTTTGTACAACCGTAGGCGGCACAATATATACGGCATCTTCGAGTCAATTTACACTGCTATTTATAACGCAGTAGTATTCTCGAGTCGAATTGTGAAGAATTCCACAAAATCGGCCCCACAAAATCACAGTTCAGATAAAGCCGATAATTGGATTTGTCACTGCTGATTAACTCTCTCCCAGTATGTTATCCATACTAAATTGCTACCTGTCATTAGCGAGATATCGCGTCTGTGACGTCACAGATTGGCGGCCTCGCTTTCATTCCACAAATATGCATATCTGACTGGGAGCTAAATAGAGCTGCCAAAAAGGCTTGAATACGCCCACAGTGAACTAGGAAGAATATTTTTAAAAAATTCTTAGTTAAGTACTAACTCTTCTGACACATATTCCAGAGAAAAAAAAATATTGATAAAAATCCTTTAATGTATTGTCCATGTATTCATCATGCTAGATATTTGTTTGCTGTTTTGTCAAAACACAAAGGAGCTCCATATATTGCACATGTTGTCAAAAAAAACATTCGCTGTATTATCAGATTATAGAACATTCATACGACAGGAGGAGGGTGACACCGAAAATATTAACGAGAAAGATTTTGTAGATCAATATTTCGAAATTCATGCCATCACTAGGGTAAGTTAATCAAGATGTTGGGGTAGATCCCAACGCTATACGGTAGAACATTCATGATTGCTGAAGTATGTACATTACACCCAATATGTTGTACCAGTAATTAATATTGAGACAACTCAGTAATCTATTACAAAATTGAAGGAGAAAGCTAAAATATTTAACCTATTCTACTAATCAATTTAACAATAGCTATCTACCAATCCGCATGAACAATTACAATGAAAGGATGACTAAGATTCAGTACATGTCTATTGTAAGCATGAGAGTTCGTAAACGGTTTATATTACAACATACATATCAGTGTAAATATCATCCTTATATGAGAACACATAATTTCATTAGACTTCAATGCAAGTTCTATCGACAAACTTTCACTCATGGTCGGCTCCATAGCAACTAAGTATGACGTGAAAACACATTAAACATTAAACACGGTAGGAACGCCATCAGATCGGTAACAGTAAAAATACCAGTGGAATGATCGGATCTCTTTGAATGTTCTGGCGTGTTGAAGGCCATATATTACGAATACGTGCTATAAACCCAGATTAGCACTGTGATATGCTATGGATAATAACAAACTTAAAAAAAAATGTAGGCTATACTCATCTGAACGGCCAGAAACGTTTCGATGAAGCTATGATTAGACGATGTAGAATCGGCCATACATGATTAACTTACGAACATTTTCTGAAAAAAAAGTCAGTCCCAAGGTGTATTCCATGCCACGAAGATCTCACGGTGAAACATATTCTTATCAACTGTATAGATTTTAAGATTGTAAGAGATGACTTTCATTGAGCAGTTCCCCATGAATATCTTTTTAGTCGAGTAAAAGAAAATTGTATTTTAGATTATTTGAGAGAGATCGGTTTGTTGCATAAATTTTAATGTAATTACATTTTTTAATGCATTTACTTATTAACTTGAATACAGAGAATTTTGTTTGATCGTCGCTATATAGCTGAAATATTGCTGAACGCGACGTTAAACCTTAATTGTCTCTCTCACTGTGATATGATGACCATTGTGAGATGATGATTTCTTTGAGTTGGTAGTGGCTGCGAGATGATCACCAATGTGAGATGACGATCGCGACGAGAGGATCACTGTGGTATGATAATGGTCATTGTGAGATGATAATCACTGTCAGATGATGGTCACTGTGAGATGATGGTCACCTAAGATAATGATCACTGTGAGATGATGGTCAACGTGAGATGGTCAATGTGGGATGATCAACGTGAGATGATGGTCAGTGTGAGATGATGATCACTGTGAGATGATGGTCAACGTGTGATGGTGGTCACTGTGAGATGATGGTCAACGTGTGATGATGGTCACTGTGAGATAATGATCACTGTGAGATGATGGTCAACGTGAGATGGTCAACGTGAGATGATGGTCAGTGTGAGATGATGGTCACTGTAAGATGATGGTCAACGTGAGATGGTCAACGTGAGATGATGGTCAGTGTGAGATGATGATCACTGAGATGATGGTCAACGTGAGATGATGATCACTGTGAGATGATGATCACTGAGATAATGATCACTGTGAGATGATGGTCAACGTGAGATGATGGTCAGTGTGAGATGATGATCACTGTGAGATGATGATCACTGTGAGATGATGGTCAACAGGAGATGATGGTCAGTGTGAGATGATGATCACTGTGAGATGATGATCACTGTGAGATGATGGTCAACGGGAGATGATGGTCAGTGTGAGATGATAGTCAGTGTGAGATGATGATCACTGTGAGATGATGATCACTGTGAGATGATGGTCAACGGGAGATGATGGTCAGTGTGAGATGATGATCACTGTGAGATGATGATCACTGTGAGATGATGGTCAACGTGTGATGGTGGTCACTGTGAGATGATGGTCAACGTGTGATGATGGTCACTGTGAGATAATGATCACTGTGAGATGATGGTCAACGTGAGATGGTCAACGTGAGATGATGGTCAGTGTGAGATGATGGTCACTGTAAGATGATGGTCAACGTGAGATGGTCAACGTGAGATGATGGTCAGTGTGAGATGATGATCACTGAGATGATGGTCAACGTGAGATGATGATCACTGTGAGATGATGATCACTGAGATAATGATCACTGTGAGATGATGGTCAACGTGAGATGATGGTCAGTGTGAGATGATGATCACTGTGAGATGATGGTCAACGTGAGATGATCACTGTGAGATGATGGTCAACGTGAGATGATGATCACTGTGAGATGATGATCACTGAGATAATGATCACTGTGAGATGATGGTCAACGTGAGATGATGGTCAGTGTGAGATGATGATCACTGTGAGATGATGGTCAACGTGAGATGGTCAACGGGAGATGATGGTCAGTGTGAGATGATGATCACTGTGAGATGATGATCAACGTGAGATGATCACTGTGAGATGATAGTCAGTGTGAGATGATCATCACTGTGAGATGATGATCACTGTGAGATGATGGTCAACGTGAGATTATGATCACTGTCAGATGATGATCACTGTGA